>JABUQX010067610.1:0-46276 GCA_015478945.1 Trachelipus rathkii
CCATACTTTTTATTTGAATTTTAGTTATTAGCATATATGTAGTAATTTCATGTACTCTTCCTCCTAAAATTAAAATATTCTCAGTAGTTTATTATTATTGTTATTAATTATTTTATCTATATCCTTATCTATTTTTATTTTCGCACCGACTCAAAATACAACTGTTGGTGTGATAGTAAACGTGTATAAAAGACTTCTGTTATTACCGCAATAGAGAAACACTTTTGTATCATGCGAGTTAATACAGTTAATAGAATATGTTGAGGTACGGAGATTTACCGGCTTATATACTTTGTGAATTTTATATTTATATGGGGCGGGTTGTAGCGCGGGAGTCGGTTATTTTTCTGAGTAGTAGAGTATATATATTTTTTATTTATATGTATATGATATATATACTTATTGATTGTACTTTAGCTTCTGTGTAGCTACGTAGTTTTATATGATCTGCTTGTGGCTAGTATGCAGGATGACGGTTTGCCATGTTTTGAAGCGTGAGCTCGAACTTCTGGGCTGGGCCTGCAAAAACAGATGTCAGGTCACGAAGGAGGTCGGATTATATTTGATGAGATGTAGTAATGCGTTGTTTGTGTGAGTATGCTTGAGTAGTGTGGTGAGAAATGTTTAAATTATACACTCCTTGTAGAGATGTGAGTTTGTGTTGAGCCATGCGGGTTGATGGGTTGTCATTAATAGTTTCCGGCCAGTGAACAGATTATTAGAGTTTGAGTTAGGGTGATGAGGTGAGTCAAGTCTTGTAGTATTTGGTGGGAGAGAGTTCAGAGGTGGGTGAGGGGTATACGATATTAATTAGAGTTGTAGTATTTTTATGATTATATTGGATCTTTGGATTGGGAGTCGGTGGACGTATCTTGGTCGTGTGAATCATTTGTTTGTATTCTAGGTACTGGCATTTTCAACCTAAGTTTTTTTACAACATTTGTTTAATATATGTATACTATTATATACTTTAGCTCTATATTATTGTGGTACCTAAGGTTACTAGTTTTATCTATCATATCAGTAATAGGTATTTACCTATAACTGACCACATTATATCTATAGCTTATTTCGTATTTATATTTACTGACTAGGGTTTATAATATTGAGTAGTATATATTATATATTACAGATTAATTATTTTTAAAAATTATTATTATAGTTATATATAATATTATAGAGTGACTACTACATACGGTTATCATATATATACTATAGTATATATATTTATATATATACGCTATATATATTGTATATGTTTATATATTAATATTGTCATTTATTTATTTAATATTAGTTAGTATTGATCCTTCTAAAGATTTTTTCTGAATATTGATTACCCTTTATACTCATTACTTGTATAATAGCGCACCGTACTGATTATTAATTTTAGTTATTATTATATTTGTGACTAGTATAGTATAGTTGAATATCCTTATATAACTAAGGTATTAATAGCTGACTATATACGGCATATTCTTTGCTATATAACTAACTCTTATTAGCTCTATTAGATAGCATGTATAATATGCACCCTTTCTATATATACATTATATACTTACTATACGTAATCGTCAACTAGCTACTTTATACAGGCACCGCGCTAGATCCTTGGTCCGTCTTAGAGCTAATATTATTACATATGCCTATACTTATATGTTACTTAAATCTAATATATGTACTGTATAAATTACTGAAAAAAGAAGCAGTCAAATTTATATATTAAATTAGTAGTTAGTACACTATGATATAAATAAGAACTGCCATTACATGGCAAATAGCTTAATCAGCAACAGCTACTGCTACAGTAAACACTACTCCCCCCAAGCATTAACAGCAACACGACGTCTTTGTTGGGAAAGACCTTGACGACCTGTACTGCCTAACCTTTGACTTGGAATACTTTTCTTTAATCTACCTTTTGTAAAAATTCTGCTATTATCACTTGTATATTATATATGTGAACATTAGAAGAATAACATTGAATTCTTTTTTCCGAGAAAATCTTAAGAAATAGAGATCTGCTTGTTGATTTAAAGAAGCTGGAATGATATTGCCATTGAAGTAATTGAAATTTTCCCAGAAGGTGATAAGACAAGTGTTGAATTCTACTGGTCATAATCTTTCGATCTTCCTTTCTTTACTGAGATTCAGTTCCTAAGGGAAATTGAGCTCACATCGATTCCGACTAATTCTTTCATCATAAGGATATATCATTTATTATTTATTTTTATTATTATTTGTATTTCTGATTATTATTTGTATTTCATTATGTATTATTATTTATATGATTATTTATTTATTATTATACTAATGTATTATTGAATTTTATTTATCTATAGTCATTATTTATATTATTATTATTTAATTGTTACTTATTTTATTGTTTATTGTTATTATTTGATATTATGATTATTATATTATATTATTCATTATATTATCCTATTATATCTATTTATTTTATTTTTTCTCCCATCGAGTTATTATTGTATTCATTGTTTTGTAGTTGCGTATTTTATTATTATTATTATTTTATTGATTATTATATATTATATTATTTTAGTTATTATTTCATATCCTTCTACTTATTATTATTATTATTCTATTTTATTATTATTATAATGACATGATTATATTGTGGAAAATGCTACTATGCAAAATATGGCCATATAAAAGTTTATCAATTATATTTTCAGCTACATGGGCTCAATCGTAGTAGCGGACAGGACTCTCGTAACAAGAGTCCGGGTTCCGGATCCTAGTCCGGATCCTAGTTAGAAATTACCTAGATAAGTTTCCTCCTCGAATAGGGATATGCCCCGTGAGGTGTGAGCTTGTATATATAAAAAACAAAACTCCGCTAATTGTCAATAACTTTTTGAGAATTAGAGTAAAAGCAAGAAATAACGAAGTTACATTATAAATATATATATATATATAATATATATATTATATATATAGTATAATATATAATATATATATATATATATTATATATATATATATATATAATATAATATATCTATAATTATGATAGTATATAAATATATAATATTATAATATAAGTTACTATGACTCAGAAATAAAGATGTTTTATTCACTTCTTAAGCCTTAGCTTCTTATCTAGCGTATAATTGAGTAACAGCCCCTCCCTGAATAGGCCCTACCCGGGGCTGTTTGAGTTACACTTGTATAATATATAATATATATATATATTTATTAATATATATATATATATATTAATATTAATATATATTATCTATATATATATATATATATATATATAATATATAATATTATATAATATAATAATATATATATAGTAGCCGAGCGAGTGAGCGTTTGTGTGCCAATCGCCAACACAAGTATCCTTGTATTTTAATTTGAAGAATGAGAGGAGGAAGGACGAGAGAGGAGAGAGAGAGAGAGAGAGAGAGAGAGAGAGAGAGGAGGGAAAAAGGTGAGAGAGAGAGAGAGAGAGAGAGAGAGCAGAATTCATACTTCAAAATCTAAAATTTGAATTAATTTAAACAATTAAACCAATTCTCCTCACTTTTCTCAAATCGAGAGAGTTTCGTTAGAGATCCAAAAATTTTCTGATGAAATTTTTTGTTAAAAAAATTTTGAATTTAAGAAAGTTTTTCGCAATTATTTTCGCTTTGTTTTATTATAAGAACTAACTATTGTAATAAGTCTTCAGATTTTATTTCATATCACAGATACAGCCTACTATATAGTGCCGCACACACTACAAATTACTTGGGTTGCTTTCATACCGCACATACTACTATCACAGCTATTGGACCCGCGCTTTCTTTTTTGTGTTGCCTTGGGCTAGCAACCTATCATATAACTATATATATTATTTATATTGTTTACTATATATATTCTTTTCTATTATTATATATTTATTATAATTTATATATTATATATATATATTCATTACTAATTATATATCATATATCTATTTTTTTTTAATTAATTATATCTTTTTGAGTTAGTGTATCAGGACCTCACCACGGCTGCACTCAAATGAAGCGGCCATCATCTGGCTGAACACCAGCATCCTATGGGAGGTAGGCCCTGTCATATATCAGTTTTCAAAGTGTCTAAAGATAAGATTTGATTGATGGATACATGAATATTAGTTTTATCAGTCAAAATATTATAAAACTTAAATAATAAAATTTTAATCTTTTGCATTGTTAATGGTCCTTATTATCGCTGAAACAAATATCTAAATATCTAATTATTAATTATTCATTTCTTGAAAGATACAAGAAAATAGTGTTACAGCTTAATCGTGTAAGATTCAGATATGAATTATGGGCTAATCTTAGAAGTTTGTTTATGGAACCTGTAAAGTAGGAACAATAACGACAGCGAATAGGGTCATAATGGATGACATGTATCAATTCGAAGATATTGATTTACCAGATTTAGCGCATCGGGTGTGTCGCGATCGCGCAAAATTGCGAATGGTATGGTGGGTTCTCGTGACTTATTATATCTTTACTGTGGTGTAATATTTTTATTCGTCTTGCTCAATTTTTACTTTCTTTTTCTTTTTTTTTTTGAGATAGCGTGCAATGTATCTACCTTTCAATGTAAGCGCTTCTGCTGTGGGAGGAAGTACTACTCACCGAGTTCTGCTTTATTGTTTTACTGAGTTTCAGGACATTTCTACCCAAAGACTTTAAAACATTTATGAATCGAAAGCCCTGTCGTGAGAGCAAGGATAGTAATCAGTTGATGGGAGCGGCCTTGTCGAATGCATCCGGGAGGTACCTGAATCAGCTCCGAAAATAGGTAGGCGTGCCATTTTGGCCTCTCTGTCAGCGATTTCTCATTGCCTAGCTTACCCTAACATGAGAGTGAAGTCACACTATAATAAATTATCATTTGTTCTTACGGGAGTGGATGAAGTCGAAGAATAATTGTTGTATCTAGCTTGCTACCATTTTCGCGTTTTTAAAGAATAAGGGGTTTATAAGCGCTTGTATACTGCGCGTAGAGAATCTTGAAATAAACGTACATTATAATATCTTTGGTTATAATAATAGAATTCGAGAAGAGGCAATACATTATACTGTCGTCTAACTATTCTGCTGTTATAAAAATAATGCATAATGGGGAAGGGATGGGAGGGTTGCGGTCTAGATGAAAGACACATGAAGTCGCCCACACTTGTCCCTTATTTATGAGCCGTCATTAAACACCTGGAGTATATAGATTCATTCGTGAAACTGCGGCGTGAGGTACAGAAAATGATGCTTTTGCTAACCAGGGCTAGGCATGACTGGTTAGAGTTTGGAGAGGAGATTCAGAGCCAAGCAACCCATGGTAATGAAGAGGTGTAATAGCCAGGTGTTCCCTTCGTCAAAAGAGAAAGGGCAGCACTCTTTGAAAGTGGAGATTGTCTGAGGGGGAATTAAAAGATATAATCTCGTTCTCTTTGGCGAAATGGCTGCATATCATAGGATTCTGAGGTACTCCTGTCTATGAATCGGTGTCAGGCAGTTATTGATAGTTGGGCGGCTACTTGAAATGCGAAGATATATCATACAGCATATCCGTACCTTACTCTCTTGAAGAGAGAGGGCATCACATTGGATCTTCACAACTTCGGAGATGGCTTCACCCTGGGGTGTTATTGAGTCGAAGAGAGGTCTCATGGGAGATATATAGTCGAGTTATATTCGCTTCGTTTTGAATGGATCTTAACAGGTGTACGTAGTTGGTTTGTGGAGGCCTGACCATATTCTGCACAGCCATAATCGCAGTTTCGATCGGATTATGAGGGCAACGTCCAAGGACGTAAAAGGGGATTTCGCGATGAGCCAGAGCGGGCCGAAGAGGGGGTTGAGCGGCCGAGTATGAGTAACAGCGTCAATCGGTGATCGCATACAAGTCTTCTTTAGTTAGGGGGTTAAATGCGGTGGCATACGGTTAAGGACTGGTCGATCGCGCTAGGGACGAAGCCCTAGGAAATTTGTACCTGTGAAGATTACACCAGGGAATGGGCGAACCATATAAGGGTTAGGGGTGCGGCTTGGGTCAAGCGAGGGGCGGTGCACAGTTCTTCTGATTCCCTCTGTGTTCTTGAAGAAGGGCAGGCTTGAGCAGTGTTTGGTCGGAGAAAGAATTGGTAAAGCCTCAGTGGGGAGCTGCCCGACTGGAAATATTCTCCAATAGCTGTTGGAAGTGCCGTTCGCAGTAAGCGGGTCAGTCGGGCGAGTCTAGCTTATGTTATTTATAGGTATTTCGCCTAATCATCCCGACAATAGAGAAAATTTGACTAGCTCTTCGCATGTGATATTCTCATTATGAGGTCAGACAAATCAGTTAACTTAGACTCAGCAAATACGTGAGTGATCACTTAAAACTACCTCAGTGCGCGGAATGCCTTCTATCCACGTAACCCGTGTGTGTGAGCCAGATATAGGAAGCAGTCATCTCGAACTTGCATGGATCTGTCTGATAGAAGTTCATTTTAATGAAAAGAGTTTGATTTGTTTCCGCGATATCATTACTCGAAGCGATATGTAGTTTAAGGAACGGATCCAGCTTTCCATCGTTCTGTGTCGTACCATGCTATTTTCGAAAGGTCCACGAGAGGCAATGAACCACATCACCCACGAGTTGATGAAGTGCCTTCCCGGATGCATGGTTCCCAGTTTAACAATGGGGTCTCGCGTCGAAGATCTTGATTTGCTAGAGAGCCGTATAACTGGAAGTTTTGAATAAATTTTGTGTCGTATCTCTCTCAGCATCATGTTACATAAGCGGCCTGAATCCATTCTTTCTCGGCGATTTTACATTGAGCAGGTCAATGGCTGTACTGTTCTGGCTTTGTGAATTTATGGTCGTTGGTGGTATTCCGCGGCAGCTTTTCGGAGTTTCTCCGAGGGTGTTGGGATATGGGTCAATTACGAGGTAAAGGCGTAGTCCAAATAGATGGGATAATGGAGGAGTGCTGATTCGCAGATTTCGGTGTTGAGAGTATTAGATGCCGTCGAAGATGGGTCTTTTGAGTTGTTTGGCGTTACTGGAATGTTATGAGAGACTGAGTCTATGAGATGGATTGGTCGAGATTTCTGTGTTGTGTAGACAGAGATCACCGGTCTATATTATAAAATATTATATATCTTTATTATTATATTATTAATCAATATATATTTCATATATTATGATATATATATATAATATATTATATTTATCTATATATTATATATATTTATTATATAATATGAGAGAGAGAGAGAGAGTAGATGAGAGAGAGTAGAGAGAGAGAGAGAAGATGAAGAGAGAGAGAGAGAGAGAATAAGAGAGAGAGAGAGAGAGAGAGAAGTACGAGAGAGAGTGCGAGAGAGATGAGAGAGAGAGAGTGTATTTTATTATAAAGAGAGAGTCAGTGATGCATTCACGATAATTAACCTTTTTTTAAAGCAATAAAAATAAATGTAAAAAAAAAATTAGTAAAGGCGAAATCAATCTAATGCAACAGAAAGTAAAATAATTAAAAAAATAAATAAAAAATACAATTTCAAAAAAATGTATACTATCAAAAGTGGAAGAACCATCAGTTTGCAACATATCCCTTATATACTTCACTATTTTCATATACAAGTGACTAACTTTTTTTATACGTTATTTTCTTAGAAATATAGTTTAAATAATATATAATCTATAGATAATATTAAAATAAATAACTAATATTTATAAAAATATATAAAAAACAATATGTATTTATTCATATTATTTTTTTTATCAAAAGTTTTTGTATTTGAAAATAAAATTCTAATTATAAGTATTAATACTCTCATTGAATTACATACTTTAAAAAGTATTAACTCATGTACACATGCACTCAACCTTGTATACATACTTTAAGTTGAGTTCTTTAAAGCTATGTCTTAATACTATTTTAAATAAAGAATGAATTTCGATATGAAAATTTTCGAGACTTGAAACCTACTATTCAACAACATCTTGGGAACCTATCGATTTTTTTTTTTTAATGTCGCAAAATATTACATTTATGTGAGCCGTAGAAAGAACAACAATGTTGGTTGTATATTTGAGAGAGATGATTTGGTGAAGAAACTGTTCTTTTAAAATTTTTGACTTCCTCTATTAAAGTTGTTGATTTCACGTAAAAAATAGATCATCCTTTGTAAGATTCAATATCTTGTATCAAACAATTATTTTCTAGTGCTACAGTACAGATTATCAAAGTGCCTTTCTTTAAATTAAAATCTAACCCATTTAATTATTTGTGCTTGAATTAGTTCATTACTAAGGTATATATAATAATTAATATCTTATATATATATTAATATATTATAATATAATATTAATATATATATATTAAATTATTATATATATATTATTTATATTAATCTTTTTATTATATTTTTGTTTAATATTATTATTTTCTATCTTCTTTATATATATATATATATGTTTTTTTCTCTGTTGTAATATTATTTATTTATATTATTTATATGTATTATCTATTATATTATAATTATATTACAATATATTATATTAAATTATCTATTTATAATATTAATATATATTATATATATATAATATTATTAATATAATCAGATTAAGTATCATATATAATTCTATTAGTATGATATATGGTTTATGTAGATATATTAGTTTTATTATCTTATATATAAATTATATTATAATATCTTTTTCTCTTCTTTTTCTTTTTTATACAATTTGTAATTTATTTATATATTCATCTATACTTTTTTTAATTATTTTATATATATTATTATTATATATGTAATACTTAATTATATACTTACTTATTATCATATTTTGGGGTCTTAATTTGGGAGTTGGTTATAACTATATATATATAAATAATATATATAATTATATATATTAGTATAAATATATCATGTATGGGTATATATTATATATTTATTTTGGGATTATATATATATTGGTTCAGCATTCCTCTCGCTAACGTTCAGTGGCATGGTAACTAGAAAACAGAGATCAGCGTACATGAGTGGTTCGAAATAAAAAGATCATGGTTATTAATCAGGAGAGAATACCATTGTACTCCTGATAGCTGAGAGTATAATAAAGTAAAAGAATAACGTCGCGTTTTTGTAAAAGAAAGATCTCTAAAGAATTGCAGAAGAGAGACATTTTTGAGAATTCGCACAGATGTTCGTTCGCATTACTCGAATGAGCACGCAAAGAGTGTCAAAATGTTGATCTTTTTTTTAAAGAACTTAGAGATTACCACTGGCTAACATCAAGAACGATTGATAGAATGTTTGAGGTCTAAACGGCTAATCCGGGGACGTACGGCGGGAACTTATTCGCCCCTTTCCCTCCGTCGGCTTCGAACCCGTAAAAAGGATTAATAAATAAAAAAAAATAATATTTTCTATAAAACAAAGCGTTAAAAAAAATGGTATTATTACAATATTTGCTCTCAAGACTTATCAGGTTTCTCCAATGTGTTCAATCTAGAGTGTGCACTATTTCAGGTCTAATACTTTTTACTAATATTAAGGAGTTATTAATTAAATTATTATTTAAGCATAAAATAATTCTTTTTTTTTATAGCTTCACGTGAGCTTAAGATCAGAAATTCAAAAATTTATTTTTTCCTGTTAGATGGTATACTTGTGTTATTCTTAGTTATCAGGAGTTCTGTAATAGATTTACGTTAAAAATGTCTCATATTAATAATCTATATGTTAATAATCTATCATGTCTTTTTTTGACATATTAACTATATATCTATATATTATATTACGTTAGAAGATTATTTGTAGTACGTACGGAGTATTTGTATACTTTTTTTTTTCCTAACCTATGGTTTTAATATATTCGGTTATTATATTATTTGATTATTGCTGTTTTAAAATAGATATACCGATTGATTAGTGTTATTATTTCTATGATTTTTTTAGAGTTATTTATTAGCTATTTTTTATCTATTATTTATTTGTTACTATCTTGTATTTTATATTATATATATTTACACGTTCTTTGCGTCTGTATCTTTTGAGTATAGGATTTAGTTTAGAGTAATAATAGGACTCGGTTAGGGTATTGAGGTTTATGATTACGGTTATTAGGTTATGAGTTATTAGGTTTAGGTTTTTATAGGTGAGCGTGGAATTATATGTAAGGTGTCGGATTGTGAAATTATACTGAATTTGGATATCAGGTTTGTCTTAGTCAAGAGGAGACTGTTAAGAAGTGCGAGGAAGATCTTAGCTTATCTTTTTTTAACTACACTCGAGAGTACTTCATTGATTCTTTCCATTTATTATCTTTTCGGTACATGTGTATAGCTTTACAAATTGGTCCGTCAAAGTTCTTTCGTAATGATGCAAGTATAATTTTTAGAAAGAAGTTAAATAATACCTTAGCTCATTCTATATATTATGTTTCTGTTATTGCTAGTAAATATATACATGGCAGTAAACCTCGTAAACCGGCAATTTTCAAGTAGCTAGATATGGCATATGTTTTGTTGAAATATACCCGTATATATATATATTATTATATATATACTTTATTATATAGTTATTTACTTTATTTATATGTATATATATATTTTATTAATTTATTAATATATTATTATTATTATATAATTATATTTATATATATATATCTAATACTTATTATAATTTTATTATATATATTGTATATATTATATTATTTACTTTATTATTATATAATGAATATTATATATTTATATATTATATTTTATATATATTTATATATATTATATATATATTATATATATATTTCTTATATATATATATATATTAGGTTATAATATTATTATATTTTAATACTATTTATTCCTTTGATACTATATATATTATATATATTATCTTATCTTAAATATTATTATATTCTATTAACTAATTATATTATATATTATATATTTATGAGTTGCACTATTTGACCAGTGGGTTATAGGCGAGCTTTTGTGCGCGCTCGCCTTCCAGACGAGGTATTCCTTCTCCTAGTTATTGGCTTCGAAATCTCGTTCGAACTACGTGTAACGGAACTACAAGAAAATTGTCGTCAATTTTGGAGATTTTCTGCGAATAATTTACATATTGCAGTTAAGGTATATGAGTGTATTAATACTAATTACTCAATACACACATACATCACTACAAACATAGCCAAACAGAACAGTCTATTCACAAGCAAAATCACTCTTTTTTACATGTTTTACATTGGAAAGCTTCGTCATTAGGATATTCGAACTCACGACCAACTTGTGGCAAGTTATCTCAGATCTTTTATATTGCGTTCCCGAATAGCATGGGCCTTGCTTAATCAGGGCCCTTCATATCCTTGGTGTGCATATATATAAGATATACCACTTGGTCAGTATTACCTGTTAAATTTGTAGGTGCTTTGTTATTTGTAGTCTTTGGAGGTTCATAGTGTGGTTTTATCACTTAAGTGTGCCAATAGTTGGAGAGGCATAGTTTATGAAAGTCGGACGAGCATGTATGTGTTGTTATATTGGTGTGAGGTTTTGTTTGTTGTTTGTGGAAATCTGTGCGGAGCTGTTCTTAATATGTTAAGTTCTTGTATGAATTAATGAAATTATGTTGTTCGTGGGGTGTTTTAATTGTAAATGTGGGAATCATGAAACCGAAATACTTTCGAGAGCTGCTGCAGCTGAATGACTCACATACAATGGTTTAATGTAGACTTTTCATATATATTAATATAATCATTATATTATATTTATATATGATATTTATATAATTATATTATAATGTAATATATATTTATTTTTATATATATTTATTTTAGAGTTTTTACTATTCAGTATATTATCTATCTATATATATATTATTTTAATATTATATATATTATATATATTGTTAGAATTTTTGTTATGTTTGTTATATTATGTTTTTTGCTTAGGTTGATATTTATATGCATGTTATTGTTTTGTATGTATTCGTGTATACTATTCTGAGTATTTATATATGTTGTATGTATGTTATTGTATGTATGTTATTGTTATAGTATTGATATTGTATGTATGGAATTATTATGATGGTATGAGTGTGAGTTATGTGTGGTGTGGTAGTGTTTGTGTGTACCTTGTATAATCGAACAAATCTAAGATAAGTGGGCCATCATACCATTTAAGTGTGGCCAAAACTATTTTGGTAACATTGGTGAATACTTTTTGTAATAATACCTTCTGTTATTTTAATCGAAAGTATAATATTTTATAATTAAAACACTAATAATTACTAAAGTTTTATACTAGACGATTTTCTTCCTTTGTGAAACCAAACAGGTGATTCATTGTAATAGGTCTTTTTTTTTTATGAAATATATCTTTAAATTTATTATGTTATATATATACTCTATATTATACCTTTAATTTTAAATTTATATTATTTACATTATTTCCTATTATAAATCATACTATTCTTTTTGTATTATAATAGTTATTAAATTCCTTATCTTATAAATATATAGAATTGATATGATTATATTTATATATATTAATTTCTAGAAAATGGTCTAAGAATATAGCATTTTATATATAAATATATTATATATATAATATATATTTATATTATTATTTCTCTGGTTAAGTGGTTAATATCTATTTATATATATATATATATTATCTATATTTTATATTATATTATATATATATATTATTATTTATTATCATATATATCTTATATATATTTTTTACTTTTGATTATATATTACATCTTTATTACTTAGATTATTTATAAGTTGATTATATACTTTACTGTGGAAATACCTGAGAAGTTCCTTAATAAGAGCCTATTACTATATATATATTCTAGTTCATTTTATAATATTACTATATAGAGTACATATATGCAGTATATTTCTGGGTATTCGCCTACTTATCTTGGTCACTTGGGTTATTTATGCTTGGGTTATCTTCCATTTGGAATCGTTATTAAAATCATCGCAAAATTTGATTTCTCTGCGTGTTATGAAAAAGATGAAAGCAAAACGGTGAAAAGGAGTGGTACGTTGTGAAATGTGCGTGTTTGTGTTAATGTGGAAAGGAATGAGAGGGCGTGAGGAATGCAATTCGTTGAGTGTCCTGTGAACAGAGGTAAAGGATGATAGTATTTGTCATTGTTTGAGTACCAAGTAATATTCTAGTGGTTAATAAGTTTCAAAATTTTTTTAGTTTCAGTTTTTGATATATGGTCCATCTGGTCTTGAGAGCGCTAGGGCTTCTTACATGATGGTACATGTTGTTTACCTTTGTGTTTAATACATAAAAGTAATGTAATGTATGCGAGGGGTAGGGGAGGCCACATATGATTCAAAGTACAATATATTACCGTGGGAGACATATGGAACTACATGCATTGTGCAAAATTATCCTGCGCTAGTTCGGCAATGCTCTTAGTCTCAAAAGCGATACAAGTGACTATATTGACTGTCCCTGTTGAACCTCCCCCCATACTCTCTATATACATACATTTTCAGTACGAGGAAAAATACACGTTCGAGTTGCTTTTATTTAATCCTATATTAATATTACATTCTCCATAATATTTATAATTATTAATATAATCTAATTATTATATTCATCTTTATATTATTATATACTTTTATCTTATCATACTATACATGCTTTCATATATCTATCAAATTATATCTTTCTACTATATATTTCTATAATTATTTATATATATTATTTATTATATATTATTATATTATATTATATAATTATACCTATTTTATTATATATATTATATATATATATTATCTATATGATATATCTAACTTCATCTGATATATATATATATATTTCTATATTATATTTTATTCTTATAATAATAAATTGAACTATATATATTACCTATTTATATATATAGTTTATCTCCTATTTCGTTATCTCATAATATAGTTTTGTATTTGGTTACTGTCTGACCTATTAACTCATGCTTTAAGGGTAGCTCTATTTTGTTTAAAATATATGCCGTTCTTCCATGTTCACCTATTCCATCGCTATATTTATATATAACTTAGTCTTATTCTTATATTATATATACAACTTTTCTATTTATATATATATATATAGATATATATATATCTTCTCGCCTATCTTTTTTACCTTAGTTATTATTATTATCCTTCTTAATATTATTACGTTTAAGGCGACATTGCTATAGTGATATACGTAGTTTATGGTGATTATTTATCGCTTGTATATTAGGTGAGTACCTCTAGGAGTCACGGTAGGTAGGATATATAGGTATTATATAAGTGGTATTTCTACTTTTATATATTATTATTTATTGTACCGGTTATTGACTCGCTGCTCGCGACGGTCGTGCTCATGCCGTCAAGTAGCTTATTATAATTCGAGTATTAGCTATCCATGTTACTACCGTGTCTGCTCCTGCTAAGTGTAGCGAGGCCTCTAGTTTGAGCGGGCAGCGGTGCTAGCTAGTCTATATATGACCCGGGCCCTATATTGCTTTATGCTGTGAGTGCCTTATAGCTCACTACGTGCCGTAAGGTGCTGGTTGTTGTGGTGTGTCAACATATTGCATTGTCTATTTGATCGTGTTGTGGTCTCGGCTGTCGAGAAAGAAATGTTTAAACACAAGAGTATTAGATTATTATTGCAATTTTGATTTATGGCACTTGATAGTGCGTATTTATTTAGTGGTATAGATTATTAGTCGTACTTTCATTATTTAGTGTATTAGTTATATTATTTATTTATAATGGTATGTGTGTATTGATTCAGTAATTACAGCATATAATTGTAGTATTCATCGTGTATTCAAATTTATTACATTAGATGATTATTATTATTATTATTTGAGATATAGGGTATATCTTAATTACTTATTTTAGTGATATGTTTCGTTTTTTTTCGTGCTTGCTATTATTCATTCATTATTATTTATTTGTCATTAGTGGTTATTGATTGTATATTATACCTCTTGTGTTTTCGATTCACATATTATTTTACTTGATGAGGTTACAATTATTAATACATTTTTATGTTTATGTTGAATTATGTTTTTTATTATCGGTATTGGAGGTCTTATTGGGATTCATTATTTATCTCCGATTTTCATATTATTATATTCTATGTATTAAGGAATCCTTCCGGATTTTTTATTTTTATTATTCTATTCATTCATCACTGTGCATATTCTATATTCACTTACGTTATTCATTCACTTATTATAGGGACTTCTGTGCTCTTATTTGGGATGAGTGTACGTCTATTATCCTATTATTATCCTTACTTATTATTATGTGCAACTTATGTACTATTTCAGGTTCCTAGATCTTGATAACGGTTTTCACTAGTGAGCGTTTTATGGTGGGTCTCTGAATTATTTTTTATATTGCATAAATCATTATCTGCATGTTAGGCTACGGTACTTTCCCGAGTCACTCTAGTGTATGGAATCCGCGGATTCTAACTATTCCTACGCTGGGTATATCATTAATATCTCTTGTATCTATCACTGTAATTATTATATCGAGTGCAGTTGATTACTTTATAGTATTCTATTTAGTTATTGCTATTCGACTTAATTATTATATTGTATTAGTAATAGGTATTATTTGGAGTGGTATGATATCTCATCGAATTTGATTTATGTTATTGAGCGCTTGCCGTGGGGTTCTGTGGTCATTATTAGCCCTATTATTTATGAGCCTATATGACTGGTCCGTTAGCATGTGCGGATCTATCGACCATGTGTGGAGTGTGGTCAGATATTGATGACTTCTGTTATGAATCATTTATTTTTGTATCATAATTTTCTTAACCTCGCCGGACCTTTATAAGAAACTTGTTCACGGAAGTTATTTCGGTACGTCAATCGATCTGATATGTCAGCCGCTTCATCCCTTATTTTGACGGCGGTTTGTTGGGCGCCCTGCGATCGGCGGGCGTTTGACTGCTGGTTTCTGCTAATTTTCATCCCATCCTCTTTTGTATTTGTCCGCATCGGCAAGCAGAGAGTAGTTGTGATGATAAGCTTTATTTTCACAGAGAACACCAAATCTATTGAGATCTCACTATTGGTAAATGATGCTCCTACGGGATGTTACTGTATTGTCTCTTAACCCTGAGCGTGTTTCAGTGATGCATGCATGGATATGGGTTAGGTTGAGGATATCTTATTGGATCGCTCGGCGTTTTGGAAGTATCTGCGAAGGTATGTAATTTACTCTGGTAACTAATTTCACTGAGATCTATATTATAACATACCTTTAATTCTAAAATCGAACAAATATCAACGCGTCCCGCCGAACTCGATATATACAGGTCCCGTCCGTATGCGCGCGTCTAATTTCTCGTGCATATAACTCGTGGAGGATAGTTCAGTTTGACTTTATATGCTATTTCGAGTAGCGATGAGCTTAGAAACTCTACGCTGTAGTGATATGAAGTAACGTGCCAGGTTGATGAATACCTGACTTATTCTTGCAAGTCGGTCATCCCTAGTACGGCGATCCCGGACTTGACGCCCTCATACTACTTTATTAGTACGTATCACCGCAGATCAGCTCAGGTTATACCTCATATACTACCTCAGCTATTATAGAGTTTGCCGCGCTGTCATATCTATATTGATACTCTGCAGCGGCGTACGGGGGTAGGCTTATGGTATAGACGTGCGCTAGGTGGCTAATCCGGGACCTGTCTCCATGTTATTTTAGGTATGTTCGGAGCGCCTCCACATTTGTCTTAGACACTACAGGAAATATACCTAAAGGGAAGAGCGTACGACTAGCACAATATCCTCGAAAGGTATGAATATATATCGTCTGCCCACACTTTCCTACTTTTCCCAATAATACATGCTAATCTCCGTGACCCTATTGCCGTGCATGCTCTTATACCGCTCCTGATACGTACGATTGCCGCAGGGTTTCTTCTGTCCTAGGGTATCAGCTTCGTCCGTACAATTGTGTCAGACCTTCCTGTGCCATTTATATGGCTTAATCCTTGCTTAATACAGTCGCGCTTTCAGATTTTCCTGCTCTATCGCGTCATGTCCTATGTAGTATTCAGTTCGTGTTTTATCAGAATAAGAGAGAGGGTCAAGAGTGTGCTGGTGAGATATGGATCGCCGCTATAGACCGACAGCAATCTGCTGCAATATTCTATGTATTTGCAAGTAATACTGAAGCCTGGGACTCACTTCAGAGAATATACTAAGAGTTATATTTTTTAGATTCGCATCGCTCTAGCTACGCTGCTCGCACCTTCGCTAGCGCCGAATGGAGGAGATGTTTCTAAGCACACCGTGGTAAGTTAGGATAGATACCCATGTTCATACAGGAGAAGCAGAGCAGCCAGGGGGTTAGGCTATTCTTTGATGAAGCCGTTTTGCTCGTGGCCGTGGACAACATTTCTTCCATTTTGGTCCTGAGACCTAGCTTCTTCCAATGTTCATAATAATATCGCCTAATAAGCAAGATCAGATTTAAATCGAGTCGTAAGAGAGGTATTTTTTTTCAATCAACCACCACGGTAGCCTGGGTTTGCCTCTCGCAATGCTTTTTGGCTAGGATTTGATGTCGCGATCTGTTGTGAATAGAGATACTAGAAATTAATTCCAAGCGTGGTCATATACTGTTTGCTGAGGCCCGCATGCTTTCGTTTCCGAAGGACTGCACTGACGGCCAGCCCTTTGTGCCCGGTGCCCTGCGCGAGTCCAGAAAACATTAGTGGAGTAAGTTATACACCGCTGCTTCCAGCTCAGCTTCTCTAATATTAACACTCTATATATTTCATCCTACAATCTATATCTTCTTTAATACTTGCTATTGTAGACGGTAATTATAGATTATCTCCCAGGTTTAGGCAACCCCTTGTAGCCCTTGATTTACGTAAGGCAGTTATAGAAATAATAAAACAGAGTGAAGGTAGTACTTGGCAGGCCTATTACTGTCTTGCATATATGTACGGTCAATGTTGCATGGAGTTATGCCAGATTCCTACTATGATTATTCTACCAAGGTTGATGTCCCCAGGGCTCCCATTACTCGCTGACCCATAATTTCTAAGACTCTGAATGTAATATTCTCTATAAGAATGATCAACTCTAATATAATTAATTGTATTGCCTTAACATATATTTTTTGTAACTTGTATCATTATTTTCTTGGTCAATCTCGCAACAACAATAACAAACATACTTATATGGTAACATTCCTTAAAGTGCGATATTTGTGTCTGATTTTCTTATAATATATTGATTATTATTCAACTAAGTATGTAAAATTAATAACTAGTATAAGATTCATTTTATTGACCACTATTTTTTAATCAATTCCATATTATTATCTAATAAAATTAACTTTATTTTATGCCAAGATCGCTTCATTATGTCTATGAGAGTTTATCTATTATTATTAATTTATTCGGGGAGTATTTGCAATTGACTTTTTAAATATCAAGTTATTATTATCTTATTAATTACTATTTATTATATTATTTTATCTTCTAATTAAATTTTCTATTACTATGGCTCATCGATAATGATATAAATTATTGGCATATTTGTATATCCTATGAGAGGCTTCAATCAAAAAATATTTTGTGACACATCTTTCTAGGTAATCTTTTTTTTTCCGACAAGTGTGACACATTTTTGTATTATTTGAATAGCTATTCATAATCAAACACCTGATACAAAATATGTGACCGCAAGTTGTGGATATAATTGTTTTTACTTAATAATTTATATATATACATCTTTATTCCAGTTTTTCCAAGCATATTGCACACTGAAATTGATAGTCGATGTCGTTATTTGTGGTTCTTCCCTCTGTAGTAGATCATATACTTTTAATAAGAGAAATTTCCTCTTTTATATATGTTATCGTTTTTCCTTTAAGCTCTTTTAGATTTCAAAACATGAGGAATTTGTTCTATGATCAGTCATTTCTAGAAGTCTTATGTCCTGATACCACTTCATAATTGACGCGTTCGTTTTGTGGCCCTCTTTGCTTCTGTTTCCATCTTGTGATTCAATTCTAGGAGCTTATCAGGTTAGTTTTGTTGTTTTTTTCCATAAATAATAGAGAGGCAAAATTCTGTCTGACAGAGAGTATTATCTTGGCAAATCTGTTTTAGCGCTTGGTCAAGGGTTTCATGTGTCAAGGCAAAATTCTTCTACTAAACATGTCTGCAATATGTTGCAGACTTTCTGATGGGCAACTCGACTAATTACCATAAAATTTTCGCTTTTTAAATATAACATCATAAATATTTTATCTATCAGTCAGTGATTAAATTTTATTTAAATTTAAATAATTTGCATACTAAAAATAACTTTAGATGCCAAGGCCATCAATGAAATTTAAAATGGAGCTGGAGACACAAAACCTATTATCTGATGAGGAACCAATTTTTATAAGAAATAAAAGACATCGTCGATCTCAACTGTGACATGGGTGTCGAAAGGATTATGTTGTTCACGAAACAGAATCTGTCTAGGACATCATTAAATAGTTTTTATTTATTTTATTTATTTGATTTCTATTTATTTAAATTGGTATTTTTCAGTATATATTTGACATATTTTTGTCAAGATACGCTCCACAAAAGACTCCCCAGAGTCATAATTCCGTGTAAATATTCCTCGGTCTCCTCTTCTGCTCGTTCCTCATAGTGTTTGTTTTCAGTATCCCTATCGCGTTTCGTTTTGGGCGGCGTTTTATTTCACACCAGTCCGATGAACGTCAATGCATCGCTTCAGGTCGGCGCATCTCCGTGCTGTCATCTCTCTTTCTTCTCTGGTCCTCTGTGCGTCGTTCTCTCTCGTTCTCCTCTCTTCCCTCTCGCGTCTGCTGCTCTTTCTCGTCTTTCTTCCTCTCTCATGCTCTTCCACACCTTCTTATCTTTGTCTCTTCTCTTTCTCTCTCTCACCTAATAACGTATGTATGGTAGATTTATGGTACCCTATATATCGCTTTTCTAGTAATTATCTTTTGAGTGAGTATGTGGTGTATATACTATAAGCTAGATTGTATGATATTTATTAATATTTACTACTAATAATAAAACGTTTACGAGTATATATATATATATATTGAGCTACGACGTTACAGCCCTTTTCACGATGTTACCCTGTCCTGGCTGCATAGAGCCCTTTTGCTGTTTATGTCGTGATTGGGATCAGTCCGTGATGCTCTCTTTTTTTGTTTTTTTTTTTTTTTAGATATATCTGTTATGTGTGTGACAAGATGTTTCATTATGAAGATGATTTATTATTCAGTGGTAAGCGGCCAGTGATTTCAAATAAGGTCGAAAAATATTTATTTTGAGAATATTTTTTTAAAATATCTTGGACCTTTATCGTTAAAGATTTGTGTTTTTAAAAAAGTGAATATCTCGAAAAGTTACGACACTCTTGTACCCGGGAAAAGCCATTTACATCTATTTTTGAGATCCAGCGAATAAGAGCAATTAACTTGTACCTTTTTAAATCTGAATAAATATATTAAAAAATTTCATAATAATATATCTTATCAAATTGTTATATTACAACATTTTGATACAATAACCTTTTTAATACTAATAAGCTTATTACGAATACTTAACAAAAAGAGAAGAGAGAGTAGGTCTCGAGCTGACGGCGACAGAGGGGGGTCGTTTTCTCGATACCTCGGTATTATGGGGAGGGGGGCGGTAGGAGAGCCCCCTTCGATCCGCTTCAAATACCTAAGTGACCGGGGGTGTCCGGAGACCTCGTGCCTCCGCGGATGCGGGGTAAATAGTGCTATGGGGTCCCTGTTGTGCCCGGACAGGCCTGATGAGACCTGCCGGAGTCCCTGCTCCTTTTTTTTAGTGGGTCAACCTTATGTGGCTATCTCCTTTTTAGACTTAAGCCAAATAAAACAGAAACAAGTTAAATACGGACGAGTTCGAAAGCGTAAAAGGCTCTTATGTGTTTTCAATTCTTGAATCATGTCCGTACCTACTAAATTTGAATTTGTTACCGCCTGGATCATATACTAGAAATCATATTTAAAAGAAGAAAAAAAAAACTCCAGAACCTTTGACTCGCAGACGAAGTTCAGTCAGAGAATGGTCCGACTGATGTGCAGTTGAAAGATTTTTGAGTAGGTGAGTAGGTGCTCTTATTATCTAGTATTAAGCTATCATTTATTATTATAGTTTATTATATTATGTTCACTATTCATTATGATAGTATAATTAATATTTATATATACTGTTTAGTATATTATATTTTCGTGGAAGTCTATGTGTGTTCATTTTTATTGGATATTATATATATTGTATGTTTTTGTTTATTATATCTCTTTCTTATTTTGGAAGAGACTTATATTAGTTCACTTTTATTATATTCCTATATTATATATACTATACTATATAGTATATATATTGTCTATTGGCTAGGATCGGTTTTACACTAATTTTATGTATTTATTTTCATTATATAGACCACATCATTGCCGATGCAATATTTAACCTATTTCTTTAAATCTTAATAAAATTATATGATACCTTTATATAATATTTATTATATGAATATGTTATTTTTAATATATTATATTAATATGTGTTTATTATTTCTATATTTATCGTCTTATATATTATATTATATTATATTTTTATCAGTATTTCTATAGTTATTATCTATCTATAATATATATTTGTTATAATTATTTATTTAAATTAATTATTCCCGATAAACATTTTGAATTATATTATCAATCATTTTGTTGTTAAGTCAAAATTAAGTATTTTTACTATTGGTTTTTTTGTATTTCTAATGTATAATCAGGAACCCACCACGGCTCAGAAAGAAGCTGTCACACTGGCCTGAGTAATCAACATCAATGGTGGTTCCTGGCACTCATTGGTCACTTATTTTTGAATGTCATATGAAAGATAATTGAATTAGTGAGTTGATGACTATTACTTTCAGTTCCATAAAAAAAACTAAGATATAAAACTAAGTATACAGAATTATATTTTTCCATTTATACATACTGTATATTTAGTTACATGTTGCAAAGTCAATGTTGTAAAGAATATTCACTCTTGGAGATACAAGAAAATAGAATGCTACTACTAAAATGGAAAAGAGATGCAGTGATAAGATGTATTTGGATGAAATAATCTTTAGAAGGTTGTTATGGATCCATGTAAAGTAGGAAATGATCGAACGGCGATTGGGATCCAGCTGGGAACGAGTCTCTTGGAAGATAGGGGAAATTAGATGGAGTGTGTGGCTGATTCGGCATAATAATTTTCAGATCATGAATGCGGAGGAGGCCAGTGACATATAGTCTGGACTGTACGTAAGTGTTATTTAGGTTTAGTTAGCAATACTCGGGTCAGGGCGGTGCTAAGTAATTACCTTTTTTCTTTTATGTCGTTGTATAGCGCTTCGTCGTGTAGTGGTAAGAAGCCTGTATTGCTTAGCCTAACTACCTGTGTAATATTATCGTATATGATATTATTATATTTAAATGTAGTTTAGATGTTATGGGAATATCATATCACTATGTTATTTTATTTATTTTTTAGTTTCGAGTCTTATCTTAGAGTTAATTAGTTAGTGTCTAGTAGAGAAGTAGTATATTGATTTGTTACTATCGAGAGTTAGTTAGACCTTTATTACTATATCGTTAATATATATATTCTTATATATATATTAATATATATCTTATAGTTAATCATCATTATTAACTTTCTCTATGTATATATTATAAATAATATTTATTTATTTATTTATTATTCTAAATTATATTATATATAATATTATAATATTATATATTACTACTATAATATTTTTTCTATATATTTTTAGTATATATAATAATATAATAATAATATATATATATATTTTTTATTATTATTTTATATATATTATGAGTTTATCTTTATTTATTCTTATGCTTTAACTCTAAAATCCTATCTATAGCCTTTTGGGCTTCTGCAAGCGCGTGATAAGTTTAATATATATTATGAAACCCCAAATATTATCAGGCACTACGACTTTCATATTATATATTTCATGCACATATTTTATTTAATATAATTTTATTTTATATTATTATCTTTATTTATAATTATATATTTCTATTATTATATTATATATATTAATACTATATATTTATTTATATATATATTATTTATTTATTATATATATATTATTAATTATATATTATTATATTATATCTATCTCAATTTATTATATTATATATATATATCTTTTTCTTTCTTATTCAATTTTTCTCAATATTTCTACATTATTCTATTTTATATTATTCTCATATTCTCATTGTTATCAAACTTATATATATATTTATTATTAATTTTTTTTATCTATAGTTTAATCTTAATGTCTAACTATGCGTTACCAAGGCTCATCATAAATCTTTGCCTTTCTCTTAGACGCTCTATTCTATTTTATTCATCTATTATATAATATTCATATATATAATTATCTTATTTTTATATAATCATATTTTTTATATTATATTTTATTTTAATGATTTGCTTTATATATGGTTATTATCTATATTATGATCTTTATCTCTTTATTTTATAATATTCTATGATTCAGAAAGTTATGGGGTATAATTTATATTTTTATTTCTATTATTTATCATTATATCTATTTTTTGTTTGGTGTGTTGGTATATGCTTATTTAGATGTTATGTTTATGGACGTTTATATTTGTTTTGTTCTTTAAACTAATATATATTTTTTAGTTATTTTACGAGCTGTTTATTTACGATTTATTATGTTGTATGATTAGTATCTGACTATGAAATCATTATTATTTTTATTATTTATTTTTTTATTATACTATATTATTATGTACTTTGAGACGAGTTATTTTGTATTGATATTATTTGTACAGATTTTTTATTTTCTGTTGTCTTTTAATATTAGCTTTAATTGTTTATTTTTACTTATATTATATTATTATAGTTTATAATTATAATTATCCCTTGCGGGAATATATAATTATATATATATATATATTATATATATATATATATTATAATAATATATATAATTAGTATATAATTATATAGTATATATATATAGTTCATATATAGTATTTTTATAAGTATATATTATTAGTATTATATTATATATATATATATATATGTATATATGTAGTATATATTATTAGTATATTATATATTATAATAGTATAGATATATATATATTATTATATATATATAATTATATATAATATATCATATATGGTAAATGTTTCTAAATGAAATATTAAAAAGAAATATAGTTTTTATGATCCGAGGGAAAAACCAGAACTATTGAAGATTTATTTATTTTAACTAAAATGTTTGTGTTTCATATCGATTTGTGTACCTTTTTTATTGTTTGTCATAAATGAGACTTTTTTGGTTCATTTACAAATTTTTATCTTTTGTAGTTAAATTATTTTTTCATTAGGTGTTTTATTGAGTTAAATGAAGAACTTAAACTAAATAATACTCATATTATGGTAGTGAACAGACAGGCTTTGGGTGTGGCATGGCATGGCAGCAATCTTCGCTCCAAATGCGTGCGAGCGGCTGCCCGTGTAAGACTTGCCGCGCTTGGCACGAGAGTAAGTTGTTAGTTAAAAAGTTATTATTATTATTATTATATATTAATTGATATTATTATTCCATTATTATTACTTATTTATTATTATTATTATTATATTATTATTATTATTATTTATATTATTATGTATTATTTAGTTTTCTCTAAAATCTTTCAACTTTTGGGTGCTCACTAAAATTTCATCTTTGGAGACCTCTACGATCACTGCGGAGAGTATGGTATATGTATATATATATATATATATATATAATAATATATATATAAGTTAATATTAATATATTCTATATTATTAATACTGTTGTGTATTATATAATAACCTATATATAATATATATATATAGATATTTACCTTCTAAAATATAAAGAACGAGAAAAAAGTGATCACTACTATGTATATACTATATATATATTATATATATATAGCCTATATATACTATATCTATACTGTATTTAACTCATAATAAATACATATAATCATATATATATTTTATATATAATATATATATATAATATATATATATTACCTTACTTCATATATTATTATATATTATAATATAATATACATATATTAATTATTACATATACAAATGTTAGTTACGTTACTAAATCGATAATATACATTCTCACATATCATATATATATATATCACTACTAAACTAAATCACCCCATATATATATTAATTATACTTACACTATTATAATATATATATAATACTATATATACTTTGCTTATACTCTATAATATAATATATATATATAGTATATATATAATAAAAAATATACCACCCCCTACTGCCGTCTATTATTCATCATATAGTTAGTATACTACCTATGAGTCTATATTGGGATATATCATTTACAATTGATTATTTTATATATTTATACTCTACTTGTTATATATATATATATATACTTATACCTATATTATATAGTATATTATTCATATATATATACTATATATATAATAATATATATATAGTATAATATATACGTTTAACTTATATATATATCTAGTATACACGTATATATATTATATACCTAGTATACCCTATTTATACTATATACTCCTGTAAAAGCTAAAATTAGCAAGAAAAGCAACCAAATCTGCAAAAGCCCTTGAAAAAAAGATCTCCACAACATAAACCCACAAGAAAACGGAATAAAAAACAAAAGAAAAATAAGAAGAAACATTTTTTGTGTTACATAGTGAATTATTAGTTAACATATAAACCAATTCTTAGGAAGTTTGTGTTTAATCAAAGCTCTGATTGAAAGCACTTAAGATGAATAATGGAATTATATTTTTATAAAATCTTTTGAAAAATTCTTTGATCCCAATTTGGCCAAAGTTGATTTGACAAAAACGCGTGGTTGTTAGAATTCATGTGGTTGTTAGAATTAATATAATTCTGCAATAAGCCATACATCATTCTACAATACTCCACATATCATTCTACTATTGTCCACATATCTTGGAAATGTATGTTAAGTTGAGAAGGAAGGGTGTTTATTATAGGTAGGAATAAAGTTTCACGAAAACACCTACCAGGTCACAAACTCTCGTCTACAGTAAGTCATAAAAGTGATATTTATTTGAATTCTCCTATTTGGACCAATTAGTTTGAAACTCCGCACTAAAATCTTATTTCTTAATGCTCGCGTCTTTCAATTGTTTTTCACCCAAAATATTCACTTCGAGGTTTCAATACCACGTAAATTAAGAATAAATAATGTACATAAGTATTAAAAATGATAATATAATAATAATAATAATAGGTCTCATAACTATCGATAATAAAAAATAATTAAAATAATCATTTCTGTGATTAAATCATTTAAATAATAATTAATAAGTAATAAACTAAAATTGTGCAAAAAATAAGAATACAGCCTAACAATAATAATCATTATAACTAATAAAAAGAATTCTTAATAGAATGGCCACACGTTCATCATTAAGACTTTATAAGAATAATACTAGAGTCAAGATTATCATATAATTATATTAATAAATAATATATAAAAATAATAGAGATAAGATGATGAATAATAATAAATAATAATAATAATAAATAATACATAAATAAACTCATATATTATTAATTTTTTACAGATTCAGTATTTATTATTAATTTAATTAATTCTTATTATTATAATATCTATTTATTCATGTATTATTTATTATTAATTATTGTTATGAATTCTAGTTATTATTAAAGTTAGTATTATTAATTATTATTATTATTATTATTATTCATTAAATATTATTATTATTATTATCTTTAATTATTATTAATTAATTATTATGTATCTCATTATTATTTATTATTATCACTATATTATTATATTTGATTATTTAGTTATTATCTATTATATTAATTTTATTATTAGAGGCATATTATTATTATTAATTATTATTGGATGACTGGGACAGTCTTATCTTATTTATTGATTATTATTCTTTGCATTATTATTTAATAATTTATTATTACATTATTTATTTTTATGTATTACTTTTAATTATATATTTAGTACTACTTATTCATTCATTTATTCTTATTATTAATTCCATGTATTTATTTATATTTACTCTATTTATTATTACATATTGCTATTCCCCATTTATTTACAATTACCCATTTTATTCAGCAACATGTCACTATTTATATATGTCATCTATAATATTTATACTTAAACTATTATTTTATAGTCTATTATTATAAAATATTATTATCTAAAAACTTGTTATTTTTTTATGGATTAACCTTTCATATTAAGAATTTGAGTATAATTGAGTCTAGACTTATAATTATTATTGATTATTATTAAATGGAGCTTATTATTAGTACATACGTGATTATTTGTCTTATTATTAATTATTACTTATTATTATTATTATTATTATTATTATGTATTATTATTCTTACTATTATCTTAATTATTATTATTATTTAAACATATTACCATTGTGAAGTAAAATTATCTATATATATAAATATTATTACATAAAGTATTTAAATATATATGAAATTGAATAATATATATTAATATATATGTAAATTATATATAATAACAATATATATAATATATATTAGATATTATATATTATATTATACAATTTATTAATTTATATATATATACTAAAATATTATATATTAATATATATATAATATTATTATATAATGATGCATTATTATATAATATATTATGTATATATATAAAAACTTATATACTTTCATATATATGTTAAAACCAAGTGGTATTTTTGAGAAAATGCCATCAGATATTCTTTTTAAAGAGTGAGCTGAAACAATAAAAATAGTGAGGTCAGACCAAGAAAATAAAGAAAGGTCAAACTTAAAAAAAGAAAAATCTAGAGACATCAATCCTATTAAGACAGTGGGAAAAAATAGTCAGACAGTAATAGCAATACATTGTTATTTATTCCCTCTTGAAGACGTGGTTGTACCAAGAAAGTTCTTTGTATAAAAATGTTATAGTAACTCTAATTGTTACATCATACAATAAGAATGTTAAAAGCTTTTAACTAATAAACCTCGTGTTGTGTTGTATTGTTCATGATAAAATCAGAGAGAAGTTTGAAAAAAGATTAGCAAACAAGGAATAATAGTAACGATAAACGGAAAAGAACAACAAAAGCTAAGTTAAGTTTGTAAATAAATATATAAATTAAATAACGAAAAGTTTTTTATAAAACGAAAAGAACTTTAATATCAAAACTTAGCGAAAAAAACTTTCCAAAGTCTGATAATCTTAAAATTTTTATTTCGATAGCAAAACTTTAAGTTATAAAAAAATAATATCCTTAGAGAATAACTTTCAATATAAATACTATAAAAAATAGCTAATATATATTTTATCGTTAACCTCTTCTTTTAGTTATTATTTTAGGGCTAATTAGATTATTTCCCACTATAACTTTGTGGAATATTGGAGAAGATTCTCAAAAGTTTCCGTATCCCAATCTGGAATTAAGTCCGTTATGATCTTCAGCATGAAGTCCATAATCCAAGCAACATAGTTCGCAGTCCGTCGCTTGGATGGCAAAAGTAGGCGTTAGCAAAGATCTGAATTGGGGTCCACGACTACAAATTTCTTGTCAACAGGAGAGTTTGCTAAGCTATAACCCTATTTCATGTTATGGCTTGGAGCCTTTCAATCGATTATACATTTCGATTCCTTTTTTGAAAAAATCGTTCAGTTTGCGAATGTTCGTGGTTTTTGAGCATTTCCTAATGCATCGTTTTGCGAGAGTTTAATGGTTATGGTCATAAGTACTGATGCGTCTCCATTTATCATATCTTAAATATATTAAATGATTAATAGCGCTTGTCCTACATACTTTAGAAAAATTTTAAAAACATAATGCAAAATTGTATTTATTAATAATTTTTAGTTATTTTTCCACAAATCTGTCAACCAAAATTTTGAAAGGAATGGTTATTGAAAACTGTTTTTTCCATTTATGCTTTCCATTAAATGCGTAACACAAATTTAGGTCTGTTTTAAACTCGAATCTACCCCCCCTCCCTCTCCGAGCCCTCCCTCTCCCTTAAACCTCCCATGAGAGAGCTATCACGATGAACTATGAATAAATGCTAACATTATCAAAGTTCTCAACCTAACAAAGATATCTAACCTAAAATTACCCCAAAAAGTTATCTATATACCTATAATTATTGAGACTAATAAAATTTTATCATTTCCTAAACTAATAGTATAACCGTCTAAAGCAGCAATATTTCGGTAAGATTTAAATCAATCACTAATAATAATAATAATAATATATATATATAATTAATTAATTATATTAGATAATAATTATGCGTGTTTTCCTGGAAAAGGTTTCCACGATATATCTTAATGTTAATTTCAGTTATAATTAACATATTTAAAATTAATTATCTTCGAACATCTTCATTATAATCCAACGATGAAAGTTCAACTAATATAGGACACTTTAATATAAATTGATATTAATAATGCATTAGAGTAGCTGTCGACATACTATAATTCATCGATTGTAGAAAATTAACTCTCTTCCCCCATTTCAATCTGGTACAACTATATCGCTAACTATTTTGAAAAATTACATAAATAATATAATTAATATTAATTAATTAATCTTTTTTTTACTCTTCTCAGTGATCATCCACTCTTGACCTTCAAAATCTCATTCAATTTTTTTTCTAGACACATTTTTAACATTTGACTACTACTATCGAAAATGATGTAAATTGAAAAGGTTCAGTCAATTTCTTGATATAAATTACAAGTTTCTTATTTTCTACACTAAGCTAAGCTACTTCTCGTCCTAATTCTCATGCCTACAGCCGGCATAATCTTAACTCAATAATAATCAATAATAATAAGAATAACATAAAAATAAAAATAATAAATTAGATAATTCACATCAAAATTGCTCTATAATATTATTTAAAAATCTAAATTAATTTCACTTAACTAATAATAATAAAATATTAAGTAATTAAACTACAAAATAATAACTATTATATAATACTATAATAATATATAATAATAATAATAATAAATAATAAATTATTATATATAAATTAGAGATTCTAGATTCAATAATAATAATTTTTCACTACTTAGTTAAATGGACATATATTGATTATTATTAATGATTATTATTATTATTTATTATCTAATTATCTATCACATTATTCTAAATTAATTATTATTTATACTAATATTATTATTATATCTCTTATTCTCTTATTATTATTCTTATTAATATATATATTCTATTAATATTTAATTATTATCTTATTAATTTTTTATTTATTATTATATAATTATTATTATTATTATTATATTTATTATTATTTATTTATAATTATTATTTATATTATTTTAATTATTATTTATTATTATTATATATTATCCACATTTCACTATTATTATTATCATTATTCTATTATATCATTAGTTATTAGTATTATTATTATTAATTATTATTATTAATAAAGTGTTTCTATATATTATTATTATTTCTATATTATTATTATATTATTATTATTATCTATTATTTTTATTATTATTATTATTAACTAATTATGTATTATTATTATTATTATATTATTATTATTATTATTCATTCTTAATTATTTATTATATTATTATTATTATTATTAATTCATAATAATTATTAATTATTATTTCATATTATATTATTTATTCATTATATTATTAATATCGGCAATAATTCTATTTCAAACATAAGAAGTGAAAATATCCCACCAATAAATTATGCCTGAAGGGAAAATTATTATTTTTTTACCGAAACATAATTAAGTGCAGCCTTGGCAGTTTTTTATTTTGTCTGAATTATTCCCCCCATCTCCCTCCATGTTTATAAAAGAACCAATATTTTTCCCGCCAAAAAAAAAAAACGAAAGAGAAAAAAAAAAAAAAAAAACGAAAAAATACTATTTTCTCACGAAACTCAAACGAACCTGACTACAGAGCCACTGTGAAGAGAAGTTTGCATTAATCCCCGAACGTCAAATTTCCAAGCTTTCCGCAAAAAGCGCTCAAACTTTCTTGCTCCAAATAGTTTATAGTTAACACTTCTTATAATATATCTTTTTAGAAGTTTCTAAAAACAAGGGAAAAAGTAGTTGGGAAAACCTAGTTGTTATAAATATTTTTTATCTTCAAATTTTAAAATAAATAATGTTTATCTTTAAATTTACTTTTTATAAATATCTAATTTGAAACCCAAAAATGAACTCCGCATATAAATATTTTTTTAATTGATCAGGATGCTTTATGTCGACCAATAATGATGATAATACAAAAAACCAGAATTATAGTTCCAAAGAATTTTCTAACCTAGACTTAATCCATGTCATATAAATAAGCCTTTCTCGCAAATACCCACGCGCTGAAAAGGAAATTATAATAACAATTATTTCCCTAAAAAAACTATCTCCAAATACATCAATCACTTCCCGATGAGAGAGAGAGAGGAGAGAGAGAGAGAGAGAGAGATGAGAGAGAGAGAGAGAGAGAGACGAGAGAGAGAGAGAAGAGAGAGAGAGAGAGAGAGAGAGGAAATGGTGTCAGAATAGATAGATAATACTTATGAGAGAGAGAGAGAGAGAGGAGAGAGAGAGAGAGAGAGGAGATGACGGATGAGAGAGAGAGAAGAGAGGAGAGAGAGAGAGAAAGAAAGAGAGAGAGAGAGAGACGCCAGAAGGTTCTACACATTTAAAGCATTATAGAGAATAGTCTTTTTACTTTCTTAAATGTGAGACTGGTGAATTCAGCTTCTAATTGCGCAGGTTAATTTTCCCTCACTCGGTGTCCAGGATTCTTGTTATGAGGAAAGGTCTAATATATTGCAACTCTGTCATTATCGTGTTCATTTAATGAGAGTTGATTTTGTGCGTCAAACAGTGTAGTTCTCATGTCTTATGAGTGCGAGAGAACCTTATTTGCACCCTAGTTGGAAAGAAAAGCAAGAACCCCACCAATAACGGGGAGAATAGATTACCTGATCCTCAGAGGTATCAGATACTTTATAACGATAGATATTCATGAGAAGAATAGATAGATAGATTAGATAGATAGATAATTAGATAGAAATTAGATAGATAGATATGATAGATAGATAGATAGATAGATAGATAGATAGATAGATACGATAGATAGATAGTATATGATAGATAGATAGATAGATCGATAGATAGATAGCTAGATAGCTAGATAGATAGATAGAATTAGTAAAAAGATAGATAGAAAATAATGAGAGATAGATAAGATAGATAAGATAAGAAATGAGATTTGGGGAGAATTTTAAATACATAATACTGATGAGATTAGATAGATAGATGATACGTATAGATAGATAGAATATATAGATAGATAGAGATAGATAGATAGATGAGATAGATAGATAGAGATGAGGATAGAATAGATAGGAGTAGATTAGATAGATACGAATAGATAATTAGAAATTCCAATATTATCTAACGAAATGTTTCAAATTCCGGGCAAGCCAGATTAGGAATAGATAGATAGATAGAAAAGTTAATTAAAATTATCTGTAGCAATAGCATTTTTATTAAAATAAATGGAACTCAATTTGTTAACTGATGTAAATGCTCTTAACGTCAAATATGAAGATAAGTTAGGGTTAATCTTGCGCCTAATGTTGTGGCAAGTTACATTTTCCACAAAGATCAAAACTTGAAATTATATTCAAAATCCTAACTTTTGAAAACAAGACCTGAAAAGAGCGAATTCAGCCTCACTGATTGCGTATCTGTTAATTTCGAAACAATCATTCGATTGAATAGTATTTTTATTTTCTAAAATTATATTTATAAGCACCAACGCGTGTTGCCCTTTGATTCTACAGGCTATATTATGCTCCCATTTTAGCGTATGATATATTCGTGAAATTAGATCAATGGCGTTCTCAACAATAAAAAGGCGGTTTTTAAAAAATTTTCCCGTAATTAAAGATAAAAATTTAGTTTAAGGAATAGTGGTATATATTATTTATATTATATATATATACTATATAATATAAATATACTAATATATATACAGATATATATATAATAGTATTATATATATATTATATTTATATTATACTTATATATCTATACTCACAAAGATGCGGATCACAACCAGCGCAATAAAACGTGACAATTCCCGGAATTCGTTATATTATCTAGGGATATTCTAATGAAAAGGATTGCCAAAGCAAAGTATATTTTAAACAATCCGAAAATGATAACCTATGTCAAAAATCTTAATAAGTCCTTTTTCACTTCTTTCAAATGCTCGAAGTCGCACAACAACAATGACTACCACACTAAAACCAAAATTTTTCCATCATGTGCACACAAGTTGAGAATAAAAACCTCTCATATTGGTTTACTCAAATCTCAAAATGTCTAACCTCTATTCATTAAAAAATTCCGTAATTAAAAGTCGTATTCCGATAGACGATGCGTTGGTGCAGCGTTTTTTCTCTTATTGGAATCGCGCTCTCCTTCTGATGAATCGGTATGAACATACTAAATTAAATTGATTTCTATTATTTATTTTACGAGAATTATACGAGTCGAAATGCTTCGCAAAAAACTTTGCGCTCACAATTTGAATTTGGACTTTGTTCCTCACCTTAAATTAAATTTTGCCATTGATGACATTAACCAAAAGGTTGTTTCTTAAGAACATCATTGTGATACCAACTTATTATTTTAAACACGTCAACAACGATTTAGGCTTTAAGTTGAGTTTAACATAAAGCTGACGGAAACCATTCATCCCGTGAGGACATCTCTTTTCTTCATCATTTATACCGGTTCAATAGTCTTCAATTTTATTCCGAAAGTTTTTATATTTCGACTTACAAACTTCGAAAGTTTGGCCTAATTCGACGAGTGGCCAATTTTGGATAGATTTGGCTAGTGTACTGTCAGAAGTCAGACTTCTCGCAGCTTATTCCCCTTTTCTCCACTCCTACTCGCAGCAACTTTAATAATAATTATATGCATAACTAATAATAATAATACTACATAATAATAATCAATAATAAATACCTAATAATAATAATAATACTCCAACTCCAATAAAATAATAATAATAATAATAATAATTAATCCAATTTAATCATAATAATAATAATAATAATATCAATAATAATAATGAATAATAACTCCCTGTAATAATTATAAGTAATATTAAGTAATAAGTTAATATTATTATTTTTCTAAAGTTAAGTAATATTACTTATTGTTATTATTGATTATTCATTAAATTATATTATTATTATTATTATTATTCATTAATTTATTATTATTATTATTATTATTATTATTATTATTACTATTATTATCTATTATTTATTATTATTATTATTATTATTATTATTAATAAAGAATAAAATATGGACCATCATTGGAAACATAATCCTATTTCAAACACAAGAAAATATCCCACCAATAAATTTAAATGAGGGAAAATTATTATTATTTTTACCCAGAACTATTCGTCAAGCTTTGCAGTTATTTGTCGAAATTATTCCTCCCATCTATCTCCCTCGCATGTTTATTAAAACAACGACAATATTTTTCCCGGCCAAAAAACAGATAAACGAGAATAAAAAAAAAAAAGATACGAAAAAAATACTATTAAGAAACTCAAACGAAAGTGACTACAGCGCCAACCTCGTGGCGAGAAGTTCATTATTCCCTTGCCGGCTCCAAAAATTTAATTCTAGCTCAAACTTTGGCTCCGAACCCGGCTATAGCCAAACTATCTTAATACACATTTCTTAAAGTTGAAAGAAAATAAGGAAAAATCAGTAAATGTATACTTCAAAGCCTGTTGATCTTCAAAGACGAATTGAAGCACAGTTCAATGAAATATTCACGATATGGTAATCCTTTATTCACAAAAAAAATAAAATAAAATCAAAAACCAAATAGTCAGAATCGATCTTTCTAAGATAAGTACATATATATATATTATATACTATAATATATTATAATATATATATATATATAATATCTATATATTATTATTATATATATAATATATAATACCGATAGTAGCATGGCTCACTCCTACCGGCATAATATATATTGAGTGAGAGTCTTATTTATTAGCATGGCACCGACACATTCCACGCGATAGTAAAGTTATTGGATAGTTATACGTATTTTTCTGTAATATGATAATAGGTTATATATTGGGTTTAATTATTAGAGTACCGTTATTAAATAGTATTTATTATACAGAGACATTCGCGGGCGTGTATGTTCTACTATGTATATTACTAATATACTCTAAGAAGTATCTCATCCTCCGTGTTCCTTTGCATTCCATATATTTAAATTAGAACTATAATAGTATTATGGCTTGAGTTTTATGGTATTACGGAAGTAGGCTGTATCACGCTGTTAGTCCTGTATTTATCTGTACTCGTTATTTCAGCGTACGTATCTACCGTCTATATAGGTTAGTGATTCTATTTCGAGCTTGTTCTGTGCTATAGTTTCACTTCTTATTATGGTAACTAGTAATATATATAAATATTATGCTTGTTTCTCCTCTAATTCTAGTAGTAGGTATGTTATACTTTTTGTTCTGGCCTGGTGAGAATATACTGAGTATATTTAATTATTGTATATATTACTGTTGAGTGGGTACATTTTAGGTACATACCTTTTCGTATATATTAGTCATCATTTATTATATTACTATATTGTTTTTCTCTATTCATCATATATGATATTTATGAGATATATCCTATATATATAATATATATAACTTTTTTTTCATACTATACTATACTATTATTTATGTTGTTAATAGGTATTATATATGATTATTTCATATTACATATTGTTATAGTATATATTAGTTTCACTTTCTCATATATACTATGGGATATTATATATAGACTAGCTATACTTTATCGGTTTATGTGATTGGTATTACGCTTCTCCTCGCCTTTTGCTTTTTTATTTAGGTTACTTATATACGTTATACTTTTATGATTTCCTACCTTATATCCTATCTTAGTCCCAGCGACTCCTACATATATCTGCCTTTACTCACGTAGCATTATTATTATCTATTTTCATTCATATCTAGGTATATAGCTTTTTTGTAGCCTTTTGAGTGAGGTTGGTCCGCGCGCAGTATAGCCCAGATGTTTTGTCAGAGCAAGTATCAGTGACTTTTAGAGTTCCTGTTCGTCGCACTCGTACTCAATCACACATTATTCTGGTCTGTATATATCTGTACCATTGTTCTTGTTGAAGCATCTTTTTTGATTTTTTTATTGGTGTTTTCCTCGTTCTAAATTGGAACGTATTTTGCGACGTAACATGCCAAGCTAGTCTACGGACTCGTATCCGCGCAGCACTGACTCAGGCGTATGATATCTTTTAAAATAACAAACACCTGTCTTTTTTTCCTCTCTTGTTGTTGCCAACTATTTTCTTATTAGATTCTACTTTCATACATACTTTCATTTTATGGTTGATGTTTATAAGTATGATTACATGTATACATGATTTTCTTTAGAAAACATTGTATTATGTAATTTAACTAATTTGGATTTAACTATGTCATACATTTTGCAGACTACTGCAATTTAAATATTTTATTAATTATTCTCCAGACCCTCGGGCAAGTCTATCTTGGATTATGCTGCCCATTGAAGTCGAAGTTTTTGTGTAGTATACTCTTTGGCCTATTGTGTTCATTTCATAATTTTTTTTTGTGTAAATTAGTTTATTATGTGCTTCTGTTAATTAGTGTTTCACTTGAGAATATCTTTTATATTGTGTAATTAGTTGATTGTCTTTAAACCGAGTATTATCTCTAAAAAATCGATTTTTTTTCTAGATATAATTAAATCGATTTGCTAAAGACATCAGTCATTTTGGGTTTTTTTATTCTTTTTTTTACTTTTTTACCTTATGATACAATACCGTTTCAAATTTAAAATGAGATACTCACAGTTGTTCCTAATATTTTGTAATTATTTTACTTATATTATATAATATTTATAGTGTCATTATTTATATTCATTATATATTCTTTTTTATTATTTATCCTACTTATAAATTTATTTAATTTATTTATATATATTATATCATTGAGTTATTTTTTATTATTTTAAATACATTATATTTTATCTATTTTTTGTATTTACATTTTTTAATTATTTTTAATAAAAATCTATATAAATATATATAAAAAAAATATAATATATATATATATCATATATATATATATATATATATATATATATTAATATATATATATATATATATATATATATCTATATATATATATCTATATTATATATATATATATATATAGATATATATATATCTAATATATATATATATATATATATATATATATATACTATAATAGTATATATATGGTCAGCCTCTAGAGAGCCACATCCATATCTCAAAAACTACAACAGCTCCAAGGAAAAGGAATACATTGCTGGAATGCTGTATTCACATTTAAGTGCGGTAAATGGTAATAAAAGAAGGAGTATTAATAAAAAAAACATCATTATATCTCTATAACATCACACTAAGCTATCTGCGAAAAGGAATACATTCATTTTTGGATATCACTCTATTAATTTTCTTTGCGATAGGTAATTATCGTAAATTAATATAAAAATTACACAAAATATTATTGCTTATTACTTCTTTATAGTATATTACTTGATTTAGAGGCTTGCCTTTATTTATAGTAGACCTTTTATTTATTTGGTTATCACTTTTTTCGCTTTAAAATAATGACTTCTTCTTAATTTTAATACTTTGCTTTTTTTTTAATCTAAAGATATACCATCTTCCATATTGGGTATAAATTTTTATTTGTCTTTTGCACTCTAATGGCATGGACTCTGGGGTCTCTTCGGTTTCCCTTTTTTTTTTTTTCCCGTGGTTTTTTTTTTTTTTTGCCCGGTTAGGCTTCATATTCCCTATCCCTCTCTTTTCTTTAATCTTTCTTCCTTTTATCCTTTTTCTCTTTTTTTTTTTTTTTTTTTCTCTTCTTTATCCTCTCATTTTGTTGTATTTCCTTATGAGTTTTGTTCCGCGGGGTGTTTCTCTCCTCGCCCCCTCCCTCTTTACGTCGGTGTTATTTGAAATTTCTTACTGTCGCCCTTCCTCTGTGTTCCCCTGTTCTTCGTGCTCTCGAGCCTCCCTTATTAATTCGCCTTAAGTTAATTTACCTTTACTATAATAATTATTTAATATTATTTATTATTTAACTATGTGTTAGATAAGTATTTTTGCCTAATGGATAAAAATATGCCAATTTTTTTATGTTATATTTTTTTTTTTTTTTTTAGCATTTTTCCTGTAACCCAAAATTTTTTTATCCAAAGGATTCCAATATACATTGTATTATTCAAACATAGGATTATGCTAGCGGTATTGGTTGAGTATGTTATTTTTTTTTTTTTATTTTTTTTTTTTTTTTAATCCTAGTTTCCTCGGTAAATATTTTTGGTTTCTCAGGTATCCAGCTAATGTATTACTCTTTCGGAGCTGTAGTAGTTTTTGAGATATATTTGTTTTTTTTTTTTAGAGGCTTCCCTTATTTATATTCTTATATTTCTATATATATATAGTGGTTATCTAGTATATATTATCTCATTTATGTCTGTGTCGTTTTGCGCTTTTCTTTCGATTGTTTGGGTGTTAGTGTTCGTGGGTTGTTGTAGTTGGGGGTGTGTTCTTGTGTGTGCTTTTTTTGGCTTAGTAGTATATTTTTGTTGTATATACTTATTTATATGTAATTACTTATTTGTTGTATATATATATGTATATTGTATTAATACGGTATAGTGAGTATTTTATCGTATATATATATTATAGATCGTATTATATAGATGCTATATAGTTTAACTTATTTCTTATATATAATATATCTATATATAAGTATATATTAGCTATATTTTATGTAAGAAATTAAACATACGGAGTTGGCTAGTATATAATGTAGGTATATATTAGTTTTTATTATTATATGGTATAGTACTTATCTATTTGTGGGTTATATTTTATAGTAGTTTAGCTGTATATAATGTTATTTATTTATTATAGTATATTTTTTATAATTATATTGAAAATAATTTGTTAATATTAGTATTAATATTATGATTATATATATTTTTTTTATTGGTATTTTCATACTGAGAGATTTTACTATTTTAGCTGAGTTGTGCGAACTAAGTCATAAATTGTTTCTGCGCATACAACTATCATAAAGTCCTATACGCAATTTAAACCATGCTTTAAACCGCTACTAATGATATCTAGCGTTTTCTAGAGGATGAACTTAGTTATAATATTTATTTAGAGTAACAAGTGATCTCTTCTCAACAACATCGGATTTCGGGGCTATTGTGCTTTAGTTTTTGGCTGCTTACCGGTTTTTCTTTTACTTTAGTCGTGGTTGGCGGGTGGTTCTTGTGGATGCGTGTTCTTTCGGTTTTCTGGCTTTGGTTTTTGGAGTGTGTTTTTTCGTTGGGTTTTAGCATTAGTGTTTTACTGTTGTGTTTTTCTGCTTTTTTGCTTTTTTCAAGTTATTTTTGTTTTATTCTTTTTTGGATACAAAAACATAGGAAAACACTGATATAGAAACAACAATATACTAGAACTAATCAATCAACGAAAACAAGCAACAGAAAACAGATATACAGAATAAATACCACCAACCAAATAACAGAATAAACTTAATAAAAAATTAGAAGAACTTAACAGATCAAGTGAAGCAGAAGAAAGCAACGGGTAATTGTGTTAATAAACAGTACAGAAAGGCATAGGAATTAACAATAAAATGAAAATACAGACAAAAATTGTATCAAATAGTTAGACATGTATGGCTGAGTATAAGAAAACAAAAAACCGATAAATAAAGAATATGACCACAAAACAATAAAAAATCATAGCAGAAGAAAATCAAAAAATAATAAGTAATAGAAGTAAATAATGCATCTCTCAAAAATTCAGAGAGAAATAAAAAAAAGACGATCATCCAAGAACAGTACAAACATCTGGTATAGAGATGAACATGAAGTAAGAAATAAAAAAAGATAAAGATGACATTTTTTCAAAACAGGGAAAAGTCAAATAAAAATATTTAAGCAAAAGAAAATCAATAGGTGGACATCGAACGAGTATTGAAACAAATATTACATAAGAAAGAGTTAAAGGATAAAAGGAAGATAATGCTTTCACTGACAGGGCAAACATGAAAAATCTATATAATAGCAGCAAACATATAAAAAATTACAGAGTAAAAAGAGTGACATAGGATCTACCCACATAGTACTATACACCAGTACACCAAAGAACACAATAATAGGTAAATGACACATGTCAGGCGGATTATGTCGAGTCTTTCTCGGGCGCGATCAGACTCGATGCATGTGGGGTATAATATAAAAGAAGTAGTAGAATATAAAACGGGGGGAGGAGAGGAAAAAGAGAAGAGATTCACTTTTATTAAATAAATTTTTTAGTTTCATCTTCTCTAGAAAACGCTAGATATCATTAGTAGCGTTTTAAGCATGGGTTAATTCGTCATAGGCTTTGTGTTGTATTGCTGCCGAAAAACAATTTATGTACTTAGTGACAACTCACGCTAAATTCGTTCTTGTAATATATATATATATATATATATAATTATAATATATATATATAGTTAGTATTATATATATATTAAATTATATATATATATATAGTACTATATATATATATATATATATAAGTATATAAAGTATATATATATATATAGTATATATATAATATATATTATATATATATATGATATATATAAATATATATATATAATATATATATTAATATATATATAAAATATATTATTATTGCTTTTTAATTGTTATTTTGTTAATATATATATATATATATATATATATAATTATATATAATATATAAAATATACTAATAGTACTATATATACCTATAAATCTCCTAAGAACGAGCCACAATCCATACTCAAAAAACTACTACAGCACCGGAAGAGAATCACATTTAAGCAAATCTGTTTTGTGTTTTTGAAAAATCTGTAAAAAAAAAAAAAAACAAAAAAAAACATATCTCGAAAAAAATTACAAAAGCTACAGGGAAATGAAATACATTTTTGAAAATCCTGTAAAATTTTGGTTCGGAAAATGTAAATAAAAAAAAAAAAAAAATTAAACATAAAAATTGGCTATTTTTTCTTTGGGGGGGTGCTGGACATAGTATAATATATATATATTATTTTGTAAAGGTATTACAAGGCCAATTTGGGGGCTCGAGCCGACGGGAACCAGGGGGGAACGTTTTCCCTACCCGTAGGGAGGGGCGGAGGAACCCCCGCGACACCCAAATACCAAGAGAGGGGGTTCCGGAGACCCCCCCGGAGGGGGAGTCTAGTCCTACCCCGTAGTTTCCCCGAAGGCCGAAAGACCCGACTCCTGCCATCGTGCGGTATCCTGGGGTATTCTTAGTTAAAAAAAAGAAGCAAATTAATAGAAAGTCTATTTATTTTAACGAAGTAACCCAATAAAAGGTCTCTAAATAGGCCCAATCATATAACTATAATTAATTAACAATAATTTTTTAATTTTGTTTTTTTTTTGACATTTTCCATATCCAAAATTTTATGAGGATTCGAAAATGTATTCTCTTTTCGTGTAGCTATTGTGTTTTTCTGAATATAATTTTTTTTTTTTTAATTTTTTTTTTTTTTTTTACAATTTTCCGACTAAAATGGAACAGCATTCCAGCAGTGTAAATTCCTTTCACTGGAGCTGTTGTAGTTTTTTTGAGATATGGATTGTGCTCTTCTAGAGCTGACATATATATATATTATATTTATATTATATATATATATATATATATATATAATTATATATACTATATATATATTATATAAATATATATATATATTATATATAAATATATATAAGTATATAGTATATAATTGAATATATATAATAATATATTAATACTATGAGTATGATATATATATATATATTATACTTATATATATATATATATTATTATTTAATATATATATATATCATATATATATAATGTATATATACTAATATATATATATATATATATATATAATTATAATATTATATATATAAATATATATATATATATATATCTAATATACTACCTTACAAGATTTGGCAACTGTGGTTCTCTTAAATTTTTTGACAACGGTTTTCATAGGTAAAACAACATCGATTTATTTTTCAGAAAAAATCGATTTTTTAGGAATCTGTAACTTCAACTATCTACCAATAAATATTTTCAGTGAACACCATAATTAAACAGAAGCACATAAAACTAATTTACCACAAAATAAATTGAAATAACACACACTGCCAGAGTAACTCCAAACTCGCTTTCATGGGAGCAATTCGTGACTGCGCGACCTGGCAATAATAGATGTAATCTCTCAAAAATGACAAAATTATGACATTTAAAACAAAATTAAGTTAAATTACAAAATACAATTCTGAAGAAAATCATGTATAAATGACTTATAAACAACAAAACATAAAAATGAAAAATATAGAATGAAAGTGTAAGAAAATTTGGAGACAAAAGACAGGGAGTTATTTAAAGATATCATACGCCTGGCAGTGTCGCGGATAACATCTAAACTGCTGCATTGTTACGTCGCAATACGTCCATTTTGGAACGAAAAAGCGTAATCACAACCGATGTAACAGCAATGTCACATATACGACGTATGTTTGATGAGACGAGTGCGACGAAAATTAACGTCGCTGTGATGTATCTGCAAATCATCTGGTGCTATATGGTATAATATATATATAATATATATATATATATATATATATATATATTATTTTTTCCAATATATTTTAAAAATATAAAAATATAAACTAATACGTATATATAATTAATAATATATATATATCAATATAATATATAGTTTAATATATATATAATATATATTATAATTATATATATATATATATATATATATTATATATATATATATATATAATATATTATAATATATATATAACATTATATTATATACATATATATATATATATATTATATTATATATATATATATAATATATAATATATATACTATATTATATATATTATATATATAGTAATATATTATATATATATATATATATAATACTAATTATATATAATATATATATTATATATATATATATATATATAATATATAACTAAATATATATATATATATACTATAAATATTTATATATATTTATATATATATTTAAATAATATATATATATTATATATTATATATTATATATATATAAATATATAATATATATCTATTATATATATATATTATATATATATATAATATATATATTATATATATATATAACTTGTGTAGGAAGATAGCTTTATTTAAAAATTATTGCAGTTCATTTTTTTTTGTGAAAAACATTGTAAAAGTATATTTAAAATAAACTTTATTCATTTAAAAATTTGAAGAAAAAAATATTTATAAAAGATTTAAATTATTATTTTTTCCTTATTTTCTCTTAACTTTAAAAAATTTATAAGTATTTAACTATAAACTTTCGGAGCAAAAGTTTGAGCGCTTTTTGGAAACCTTAGAAACACGTTTGGGAATAATGAACTTCTCGCACAGGTGGCGCTGTAGTCACTTTCGTTTGAGTTTCTTAATAGTATTTTTTTCGTATCTTTTTTTTTTATCTCTCGTTTTCTGTTTTTTGGCGGGAAAAATATTGGTTCTTTTATAAACATGGAGGGAGATGGGGGGAATAATTCAGACAAATAAACTGCCAAGCTTGAAAAATTAGTTTCGGTAAAAATAATAATAATTTTCCCTCATTTAAATTTATTGGTGGGATATTTTCACTTCTTATGTTTGAAATAGGATTATGTTTCCAATGATGGTCCATAATTTTTATTGCTTTAATAATAATAATAATAATAATAAAAATAATAATAATAATAATAATAATAATAATAATAATAATAATAATAATAATAATAATAATAATAATAATAATAATAATAATAATAATAATAATAATAAAATAAAATAATAATAATAATAATAATAATTATTATTATATTATTATTATTATTATTATTATTATTATTATTATTATTATTATTATTATTATTATTATTATTATTATTATTATTATTATTATTATTATTATTATTATTATTATTATTATTATTATTATTATTATTATTATTATTATTATTATTATTTTTATTATTATTATTAAAGTTTGCTGGCAGTAGGAGTGAGAAAAGGGAGAATAAGTCTAAGAAGTCTGACTTCTGACAGAGACTGAGCAAATCTATCAAGAATTGACAATCTTCGAATTAAGCCAAACTTTCGAAGTGTAAGTCAAATATAAAAACTTTCGGAATAAAATTGAAGATATTGAACAGGTATAGAATGAAGAAAAGAGTTATTCCCACGGGAATGAAGTTTCCGCAGCTTTATGCAAACACCAACTTAAAGCCTAAAAGTTGTTGACGTGTTAAAATAATCAGTGAATACAATGATGTTACTTTATAATGAATTGGAATTACGTAAGTAAAATCTAATTAAAGAGTGATGGGAACCTTCTGTATGTGAGCTACGTTTCTCGTAAACATTGACTTATATTCTCGTAAAATAAATTATATAAATCAATTAATTTATATTTCAACGATCATCAGAAGAGAGCATCCATAAGAGAAGATCACAACGCATCGTCTATCGAGTACGATTTTTAATACGAATTGCATTAATAAATAGAGAGTAGACATTTTGAGATTTGAGAAACCAATTGAGAGGTTATTTGTGAAGTTTTGAATAGCTAGAAAATTTTGGTCCTAGTGTGGGAACACATGTGTGTTCCCAAGATCATTTGAAAGAAGTGAGAAGACTTATAAGATATTTATAGACTCAAGTAACCGAGATTGCGATTTGTGGAAAAGATTATACCCTAGACGAACGGACTCTGTATATTTATCTGGATTAAACGAATTCCGGGAATTGTCACGTTTTATTGCCTGATTGTGATCCCATCTTGTGACAATAAATTGGGGCCTGTGTCCGGGATTGCTTCTGAAAGAAGTGAAAAGAAATTGAAAGTGCTTCTGAAAGAAGAGAAGGGAAAATCTAATTTATGTCACGAAGGGCAGGCCATCACCTTGTGATTGTATATTAAGGTTAAAGAATTAATTTACGTTATTGGTTATCCCAGCAGTGGAACTGGAAGGTACAAAAGTACAAGAAATAATTTACGTTATCAGTTATCCCAGCGGCAGAACTGGAAGGTACAGGAGTACGAATATTTTAAATTGGGACATCTGTTCGGAATTGTTCATTTTTGAGAATTTTATTCAAACTCACTGAGCAAGCTATAACTTTTTCATTGACGTTCAGCTTTTCTCAGGTTCAAATTGATTCTTTTTTATAAAAAACGTATTGAATTAATTTCTCTTTTATCTATCATCTATTATCTATTATCTATCATCTATTTATCTATCTATCCTATCTATCTTCTATCTATCTATCTATCTATCTATCTACTACTATCTATCTATCCATCTATCTTACTATCTATCTATCTATCATTCTATCTACTATCTATCTATATATCTAATCTATCTAATCTATCTATCTATCTATCTATCTAATCTTCTATCTATCTATCTATCTATCTATCCTATCTAATCTACTATCTATCTATCTATCTCTCTACTATCTATCCTACCTATCTAATCTATCTATCTATTCTATCTATCTTATCTATCTATCTTATCTATCTATCTATCTATCTATTCTGTCTAGTCTATCTATCTATCTATCTATCTATCTATTTATCTATCTATCTATCTATCTATCTATCTATCTATCTATCTATCTATCTATCTATCTATCTATCTATCTATTCTCCCCTTATTTTTATCTTGCTTTCTTTACCAACTATGCAGTATAACCATATAAGAATAGAAAAGCAAGCGTTCACATCAATCATAATG
>JABUQX010067611.1:0-43988 GCA_015478945.1 Trachelipus rathkii
TTTGTCCACCGCAATTTTTCTATTCCTTTTCCGGTATAGCATACTATATCGTAAGTATTAACCTAATATATTATATTGATATTAGCTATATTTATAGCTTACGATCACTTTCCTGGGCACCTATCTATTATTTACCTCATCACACACTTAGTTCATATTATCAATATATACTGATGATTCTCCGCTCTCTACAGCTCCCTTTATCACCTTTACCCTCTTACCCTTATACAAACTATACTAACCGCTTATCACTTCATCATATATGTTATATATATATATATATATATGCTTAATAAATTCAGAGTTTTGATACCATAATACTACTAATTATATTACATTGTGTACCTAAGGTGCTGGGACGGGTGGACTATCAATTCGATGGATACGCCTACCTATACTCTATTTTCCTCTCCACTTCCGCCTTATGAAGATATTTTACTAATGAGATTATTATCATTTTATGCACTAGTTATATATTATATAGAATATCTAAATATAATATATAGAAAGGTTGTACTTGAGAAACATTGATTCTTCAGTTTACGCTTCTTCTCACTGAGATTATACCGTTTTCTCTTTTTCATTTATTATTATTAGCAGCTTTTCTACTTGCATTAAGCTGTTGATCACTTACTAGTGTATGAGGACAGGGTATACCATATATTTCCTTGCAAGTTTATTACAAGGTGGGTAAATCACATTTATATAGCTTAACTTTCACTAAAATGAGCAGGATCATCTTTGTATATACTTTAGTATTTCCTCCAAACTCCCGCAGAGTACAATACATTTGGCGCTACATATATCTTATTGGTAATTATTATGTAATATTTTTTCAGCACTTACTGGTCTGGAGGGGGCAGGCTCCATCTGTAGTTATTGATATTATATTTGTACCAAAATACGATTTTTTATTCTGTAGATATTGTGTTTTTTTGTTTTTAATATGGGTGGCGAATTAATAGTTATAGTTCCGATTGATAGTTTTATTCAATTGCATATATCACAAAGTGGAGATATTAACTTGTTTAATTACTTGTGTATAATATATATAAAAAACTTGCCTTATGAATAACTGGAGATTACTTATAGTATATAATATGCATTGATGATGAAGTCGATTTTATATACATCAAAGAGGCGTAATAACGGAACTTAGAGTAAGCAATTTCCGGTCTTATTTCATTCTTTTTTAAACCGGTATCATACTATTTTCATTATGATAAGATGGTTCATATATAAATGCTTCTTTAGGCGTGAGATAATGGTATTTATAATTAGAGACAGAATCAGTAGACTTATTCTATTTTATTTTTTAGCAATTATATCTTTCAAATTGTTCAAAGCTTATGCATACTATATATATGATGAATACGATGTACATTTATTCCACATATGTAAGAATCTTAATCATATTGGGAATAATTCGAACTAGGGCGTGTAAATATAGCAACGAGGTACTTGAAGCAACATATTACAATTACTTATCTCTAGTATATGAATAGTGTTTATTCCAGTGAGTTGGAATAGTCTTTGATAACAGTACGTATATAGGAATTTTCAATTACTTTTGAATTGCCTTTTAACTCATTCTTTGTGCCATATGGAGTTTCAGAACCCCTTTTCTATTATTTTTATTATAAATATCTGTAACCATAAATCTCGAACATAATAGTCAGCGTCACATACCTCAGTCAGTAGTAAAGGTCGGATTGGCGGTTTTATAATATTGTTTAAGTAGTATGGAGTTTATGATTCTCTACTGGTCTTACTAATATATATTTATATCAGGGTGACTCCTACACTCCGACAAACACTGAGGGCTGATAGAGAAAAGATAAGGAACACTTATTGTTAAAATAAGCTAACAAATTTATTACATTTATATATATATATTACGTTCAAAATCTGCCTAATTTTGAGAACAAAGCGGAAAGATATATCTTCTTGTTGAAACGCTTTATCTACTACCAGTTTAGTGAAATTTTTACATGTGTGTGAGAGGGGGGGATGTATGTAGGAGTGTATGTGTTTGTTTGTCTTTTCTCAGTTTTATATTGACATTTTGGGAAAATGAAATTTTTAAAGGAATTGTTTAGAAATCGATCTAAATGTTTTATGAATTACATTTTATTTCATTGGTTAGACTAATTCAATAATTTTAATTACTTACATTATTACATTGCATATTACATTACATTTAATTATAACATTTGCCATAACTTATGCTCCAGTCTTAATAGTCACTAATATGAAACACAATAAAAACAATTGCATCTAATTCAACTTTTCAAGAGTAAACAGTATCCCGATTGATAAACGCGCATGAAGGTATCGCCGGGCATTTTGCCAAGCATCAGGCTCCTATCTCTCCTTAAGTATCGTGATACATGACTCGCGCGCGGCTTAACCGCATGTACCACAAGCATCTCCCTGTATACATGGCCCGGCAAACAGTTAAATTTTTCGACATCGGTCAAAGCACTAATATAATACTAGGTGGCGTGAGGTATGTTATATATAGTACGAATCATTGTATTCAGGTATATACCAATGCAACTATATAGGTCATAATAAAAGCTTCACTTATCAATTTTAACTATATATCTACATATATTTAGACTTTATTGTTCTGTATTTCTATTGATTATAGTACGCACTATATACTATAGTTTATATCTATGTGTGTATGATAGAATTAGTATGTAGTGCGTATACTGAGGTAGTCGTTACTCATATATCATATCTGTTATCATTATAATATAGTTTATGATGTATATATTAATAGTCTACTATTTTAATATAATATTTATATTATATATTATAATGATACTATCATATAGGGTACGTTAGAGTATCGCAGGGTAATGTATAGTTATATACATTGATTATATATTATTATATATACTATATAGTAAGACTGCTCAGGAAGCGTGTTTGGTAGGCATAGATTGTATCGATATGCTAATGTACTCATTCCACCTTCGTTCTGGTGCGTGGTAATAATGATACATATGTTACTTCAGCATGAATAATTCCTTCCACAAGAATTTTCTTCATGCTCATGACTGGTTTTAGATGTTGTCACATGTTTTTTTGCCGGGCAGGTGGTTAAACTCTCGTTGATGATAGCATTTGCTGTGCGGATTATTCCTGTCCATGTATATGATAGGCAGCTGTTCTGCTGCTCAATAGAGAGCTATGCTCATCTAAGTATGCGATGGAGGCTATATATATGGCCACAAGATAGACACTGAGACATGTCGAACAGTATACGACATATGCAGAATTGATTCGATTACGTCACCGTTTGTATTCAGAACCACCGTGGCAATCATGCATCACTGGGGTGCATATAAGGAATTCGTTCTTGTGTTCTTGGGCCGATTACGTCTTATTTGTAACTATGGATCGTAGGTGAGTATGCATTGGTGTCGGCTATAGTGTCTTACTTGTCTTCGGGTAACAACTTCTTGAATCAATAGTAGATAGGGCAAATATTTGTTAGTGTCGGGTAAGTGAATTCTTCATGGACATAGAGAGGTCGATGGATGACATGGTGTGCTAGTCAACTGGATTTCAGCGGGCCGCTACGGATACTTTGCGACTCTCTTTCTTAGCTTACATCTTCGTAACTCAAACTGACTAGGTAGTACCTATTGCACAGATCTCTATAGATCTGGTCTAATTTCACTCATGTGCTAAGTTGCCTCGGGGCATCGCTTAGGGCTGATTCCCATTATCTCGAAGCTTTCATCGCATATGACCGGCGGTAGTACACACAAGCAGATTGTGTAGTGTGTGGGGGATGATATTTTCGTGATAGTAGGGGCAACCAGATAATACATGGTCAGGCATGAGTGTTTTCAGACTGCAGTGTGCCGTTTTCTCTCACGATATCTACCGTATCGCAGCACTTCCGTATAACTTATATGTTCAGGAGAATTCGAAGCTCTCTAACCTGGGAAGCATAGATAACAGCTGAATTCGCACATATCAGTAATCGTAAGCTCGGTTAACACTTGTTGGATCAACGTGAATTGGGCAAGGTAAGTATTGCAACGGTTGTTTCCGTGGACGTTAAGTACACACATGTTAAGCAGCAAACAGCATTAAATTGAGTAACCTAATATCGATCGTTAGTAAACCTACACTTTACAACTCTTTAGCGACCGCTAGCGACCTCATACACCAGATAACACTATACCTGCAATAACCTCCTAACACAATTTTCGTAACCTAACCCGTCAATTTGAACCAACGCACACAGACGCCTCATACCCTTTACCATCAGGATTAAGCTCTCTAATCACCCCTCAATGCTCTCCATATCCAATCCCGTTTCTCCATACCAGCCCACTCGAGTACTCTGTCAGCAAGAGTTGAGGTTTACTTATCACACCTATCTAATACATCATATACTACTACATCCACAACCTCAACCCAACTACATACTCATCATACTCCAACCCAACCCAATCACTATTAACCTACTATACAATCCCAGTACTACCTCAATCCTCATATACTACTATCACCCCAACCCAATCCCAACTCCAATCCACATAACTCAATCACCATACTACAAGTAAATATCAACAATATAAATCCCTATTATAAATTAACTCATTAACCTAATAACCTATATCATACTATTAATTTTATTATATATATTCATTTATTTTATTTATTTATATTTTTTATTCATTGGATTTATTATATATATTATATATAATTTATAGTGTTATTATTATTATCGGTGTGCAATTATTATATTAAGGTATATATATAGTTATGGATACTGAAATTACAATGATAGGCATATATATATATATATCAGTCGTATATGTTATGTCTGTAATATCAATAATCTTATCCTAAGCTGCACGGACTAACCTAGGGGGCTGGACGATCTTTATATCGCGGATGGCTCGTTATCTCTCTTAGTGGATGTGGTTCTATATAAAACACATCCATATAGAAACCTGTTTAACAAACTTACATTCTCTTAGACGTCCTTTGACGACAGCGGAGCGCCTGTATCATGTAAAAGATGAGAAATACTGTTAATGGTGGTGGTGCATGTGTAGATTTGTACAGGTGGAACTCGTCATCGTAATATCCATTGTTCCTCTATCAGTAAGTGCCTTACGCATTATTTAGTGATTAATCAGCCTATCCTTCGCATATCACACGTGGTGAACTAAGCTGCTCTCGATATATTATATAGTCCAGAGCATACTGATTTCAGTGCTTTAAACAAATCACGATAAGATATACAATTATGTTTTTGTGTTGAGCAGCTGAATCCATCATATGACCTCGACTATTTGACTTAATGGTGAAACTATAATATTCTTGCCCCATAGACTGTGAAACAAATGGACACGCATTAGTTCATACTCAGTGATGATAGTAAGAATGTTGTGACTGTCTAATGGTAATATCACAAGTTCCTCGCTAGATAATGAACCAATGTGAGATAGACACAAAAGATTGAGTATAGGACTTTTATTGATATCATATGAAATGATTAGCTGTTCCGTGAGATACCTCTCCTCACAACTCAGAAAGACTGTATCTCATATTATTGTACCATTACTAGTACACTGTAGTTCATAAGAATATTATGTGTGTTTTTCTTCTAGGTGCAAGTGTACCGTACGTGGATGACAGAGTCATGCTTATGGGATCAGAGATCTAAAATAGGACCCAGGGGAACATATCAGCTGTCTTCAGTGGATAAAGTTTATCAGTGCAAGAAGGCTAAACATAGTACTGGACAGAAACCTTAATCAAGATAGTTGAGCAGTTACTACAGGTGATCAATTTCAATGATATGCTGAGACATCCATAAAATATAGATAGGATTAAATACGAGGTAGTTTTTTTATTATGTAATATATTACTTTTTATCATAATCATAATACATAATACTAAATACATACAATATATTGCCAATACAATATTTGTATTATAAATACAAGGATGTGTGTTTTCATTTTTAATTACAAGCAGAAGTCCTGATAGGCGGAGCCGAGAAAGATGATAGTGGATGGAGTCTATGACATGGTTTACAATAGAATTGTATACCCTTCAGTACTATAAACTAAATAGACTTCTTCGGAACTTTCGAGAGATATCGCTCTGTATCAGAATACGCGCAGTAGATTTTGCCGATTGATACTCAATAAACTCATACTAAAGCATCTCTCGATATTGACATATCGTAATTCATTGGTGAGTGAGATCAAGTGCAGATTCTTCATGCTAGCGGACAAAGTGAAGTAAAAGTATGTTGCTAGTAGGTGTAGCAATCAAAGAAATAAGATTCATGTTTTGTAGTTGGCTAGTGGATGGATTAGTTTTGATAGATCACTTATTTCACTCTAATAGTGTATATATATTGTATATCACGTAAAGTGAATTTTCGTATGATGTCTTTTAATAATGAATCAGTTAACATACACCGAGTCACCTTTCGACTTAATGTGATATATAGGTTGTTGCACCAATCTTCATTGGTACCTATACTAGACCCATTAGACAGCTTTTTCAACACTACTTATGGTGGCACCGGCGATGATATCTTGCTATATAGAGATCCTCATGTTCTTTCAGGAATGATTCATTGACAGTATAAATGATTATTATGCATTTGCTCCTTGCTATGATGGAGATACGCCGAGAAGTAGAGAGGGAAGCGTTATCTGTTCGCGTCATCTAAGCATGTGGCTTGAGTGTTGTTAAAACGTAAAATTTAATTATATAGAGAGTGAAATAGCTGAAAGCTCATTTATTGGTTTTCAGCTATATACACATCAGAAATGAACTGCCCTAGTGCCGGAGCTATCCAACAATTATATTCAGAAAAATAGTAGACATGTTCAACTGGCCGAATGGGTTTATGGTGTTGGATAAAAAATTCTGAGCAAAGATGTGGCTCAGGTGCACTTTTAAAGATTTGGAGAAAATCTCACCAGATGATATCATCAGAGTAATAGTTTCTAAGAATGCTCGCTGAGAAACACTCCTCATTTATTGAAGTCGGATTACGTCAAGAAATGAGAAGTGCTACACAAGATCTATATACAAGTAATCAGACCAGGCTTGTTGTCGTATAGAGTATAGAAAGGAGATTAGGTCGGTAAACTCAGATGAGAGCATGGCGCTGGTTAGTCGAGCAAGTAGATTCGGACACACTGAAGTGCATGCTAGGAATAACAATGTGTTAGTGCTCTTGTTCTGACATAAACCTCATATGCAATACTCTCCTCTGAGCTTATGTGCACACCATAAGACAACGGGAACAAACGAACAAGTACTCTGTGTTCTCTAATAATAGACTGTTGGTTCAGATTTATTATGATTCAGAACCAACTCTATGACTGCTCTGCGTGATTCGAAATAAAGGCATCTCCAACTGCATGATTGCATACCCTTCAGATCCGCGATCAATTCAATCCATAGCATATCAAAGATACTGGAATCAATCTCATAACAATGAGAGAATTAGATAGACAAGATAATAAAAGTCATATGAACCTTGGCAGAAGAACGGAATTCCAACGTAGTAGGAAGGACAGGCTTTTCTGGTTTACTAAACCATAGATACATTTCTACAATCGCAACGTCGAGGAGATAATGTTACACTGTATAGAAAAACTCTACTAGAAACTCGCTTGGATCTTCCTATAATTCTGTTACCTGATACTCTAGACACAAAGTAAATTTCTCCAATTCACTACACTAATATCCTTCCCAATACATAGTTCTCTAAAACAACTATAGATAAAATAGGAACTTCTACTATCCGATTATCTGACTTATGCTAGCAACCATAAACATTATCTAAATTAAAGTGATAGTGATTATTTTATAATATTTACTATTTTTCAGGAATTTTATGAATAGTATTAAATTGAATAGTAGTTAATAGTTTAAAGGGATGAAGGGAATAGAAATACGCAGAAGTATAGAAATAGGTGCGTAAATTGGAACCAAATTAGTATCCGAATAGTACTAAAATGGATGTCGATATGAGAAAACATTTTATTGAATGCTATTGATTTATGGAAAAGGCTTACTATTTAGTTAATATATACTATTATATTTTCTTCATCTTACCTTTTTTCTCCCCAGATAAAGTGTTGGGTGTACGGGTTGCAGTGACATGCACTAGCTCAGCGAAAACCGAATAATAGCAAGGATAGGCAAGAATTATTTCATAGATACCAAAGCAGCTCGAAAGAAGCCCAACGACTTCGTACAGCCGACCGAATATACAATCTGATAGTCCTATAATGTATTAGTAGATGGCAGTCTGAATACGTCGCCTGTCCAGGAAAATTCCGAATGACCAGAGCTTTGGCACGGGACCTGGAGAGCGGAGATTGTAAATGATGCCTCACGTAATGATAACATCGCTAAGCTGAGTACGGAGATTATGCGAAAGCCTTCTAGACGCACCAAAGAGATGGACCACACTGTCTGAAATTTCTGAGTGCATCATCTACCACCGGGCTTGCTGACCGGACAACAGTAAGTCAATCCGACGTTCAACAGCCTATTGCTCGCAATACCTGATCATGTAGACCTTTTATTCTCTTTAAAGTCACTCTGCACGGAACTTCGGCATGTAAAATCTATATCTGCCATTAGGCATTTCACAAGTGTGCTGTTGAGCTCTCAGAACAGAAACCATAATCATCACTACTCCTTTTGTCCGTTAACGTTCGCATACTTCAGCTCTTACAGAGCTCCGCATAATACGGGAACAACGCACTACACTTACTTAATTTAACATAGCGGTTTAACAACGTACTAACGACCAAAGGATACCATGACCTACAGTTATTTAAAATTTGCTTCATTATACACTAGACTAAATCGGAACCTATATCATACGTCTACACTCAACTACTCTGCATTTATTCTCGTCGTTATACCCACCGCATACCTTACTTCACAAAATCTAAAGGGACGACAACGGAATTGGACATTATATAAACAACTGGTAATGTTCTCCATCTGGTTAAAAACATGTTATCAACGTCATCTAATACGAGTTCATGCCTGCAGTTAATTTATTCATATATCTTCTCACACGAAAATTAATAACAGTCGCAATTATTATTATTCGATAGTATAATTTCATTTCTATCTTTTAGCACAAAACACCACATCATAGATTGTCCTATCTTAGAGGACAGCAAATTATATATATATTTAGTATCTTATACTTATTATCTGCAACAGGGCTGCTAATCTATTCTATTACACTCATTTAATTATTACTCAATATTATTTCTAACATATGAACGTATTAGTTATAATTTATTCTAACATTAATTATTCCCTACTCATATATTTCATTATCTGCAAGAACCATTATCTAATTGCATGTCACTTATCCTCTTATTATTCTAGATCTATTTGATTTTCTCCTTATTTACATTTCATCTTTATTCAATTCAGATTATTTTATATTGTTCTATCCCAGTCATCTCTTCTAGTCCATTGTATCACTGGATACTTTCCCTAATTCTTTATTACTTATTAATTCCATTGCATCTATCTACGTTATTTTCACTCATTCTCATAAACATTATAATCCCTCTATTATTATTATATTATTATTATTATTTTATTTTTATATCATAAATATTTAAACTTACAGTCCATATAATTGTATCTAAACTGTAACTCATCATGGATATTCATCAGATGTCACACTGTAGGACTGTCCTCAACTCACAACATGGATCTATCTTTTATCTCTTTATTCATCCCACCCCCCGCTCTTCACTTTCAAGCACCTCTTTTACACACCCTGCCAAATCTCTCTAACAATCTTCTCAAAGTCCTCCCTTCAGATTCGCCAGAAAAGATTATATACTCATATCATCCGCCATATCCAATTCAGGTTATCGGCACCCTTCTCCACTCATCTCCACTTTTTTCCATTCATTTTCTCTCCTACTCTACACCATTTCTGTCACCTCCGTCTCCTCTCCCTCTCTCACCTCTCTTTTACTCTCTTTCTCACTAACCCATCCATACACCTCATACTTACGAATACACCTCAAGTGAGCCCACATCACACAGAACCCCTCGTTCTCACCTCCCCTCCGTCTTATTATATCTACTACATATCTCTATTCACACTTTGCATCAATCTTATTCTCTTACATACTCACCCTACTTCTAAATAACTCATCCCAATTCAAAACTACTATATACCGCTTTTCTACTTCATCTATTCTTACTCCTCTTAACTCACTAATATATATATATATATATTATATATATATATATATATAATATATATATATATATATATATATTATATATATAATATACCTCAACTCACATACTCCTTCATCTTACTGTATATTATATATATACTACTCATTCACACTCTTATCCCTTATTCTCTACTCTACTCAACTTATCAATTTTGTATTTGAACGTTCATTAGCACTCAGCTATTTAAATGTTATTCTATATCTTTATATACTTACTAATTACTTACTTATTATCTTTTCACCACTTCTTATTCATCTCTACCTTATCTTATTACCTATACTCTATATCTTACTATATATCATACTATCTCATCTATCTACTCACTATATTACTTCTCTACTATCTATATAATAATAAAATAAAGTAGTAATAATATTTAAAAAAGATAAAAAATTCGGCACGCTAACATGAGATCAAAATGATAAGAAACGGAAAACTACAAGTAAAACCGAAACATTATTACCCGTTAACTACCATATCTGAAATAGAATTTTATCTACAATACCAAAATTTTCATATCTTTTAAATACAGGTGTTAAAAGTAGTACAAAATAAACATCCGATACACCCAATGTACCACCACTTGACAAACAAATATTAGTGCATCTAAGAGTAAACTGTAAAGACAACGAAAGCTAATTTAATACAGGAACATTGAAAACGATCAGTTGTTACGTGTAGTAGATAAGCCATTTAACATAACAGATTAATTGATTTATAATTATGAACACAGGTTAGCAATCCGAAATCATAAAATCCTATCGTAAATCTATTGGTCACAAATTTTACTACTAATTACTCTAAGTGTATATGATGATCTTACTATCCTACATACGTCTGCACATAGAACCTCATCCGTCCGTGCGTGAATCATTGCTCTCATATCTTATGAACATTTTAATATCGAGATCTAGACACCAATGACTTGTATAGTATACATACCTTCAACTCTCATCATACATTACTCTCAGTTGCTCATTCTATTTTCATCTCTAGAGACACTATCAGGAGATCTATCTTACATAAATTGTCATCTATTATTCTGCACAAGAATCAAATTCACAACTACGAATAGCTATGAACCATCACCATTAAATTGTCTATGTATTTATTCACCTGTTAGACAGTTTCCTATACTGGTCACAAGCAGTCATAAAGCGTTATCGATGAGGAGACGTAGCACTCTAGGTCAAGATTGAGAGTATCTATCAATAGAATAAGCATATCAATATTGCCCTCAATTGTAGCTACTGTCATATTGGAGAATACGAATCACAGCTTTACATGAATATTATTAAGACCACATATTAATAAACTTGAATTGTAGAAAGAAACATAAACTCATGTAATCAAGTGTGCATCATTAGCAACTATATATTATAATGGTTTCTACCAATAATTTTCAGATGATTTCATATCTTCTATACAATATAATCTCCAATTTATTATGTATATTGAAATTTATAATTATTATTTAATAAATAATTATTATTATTATTATTCACGAGGTTGATCGCCTTGTTGTTTATATTATTGTCCATTATTATTTCATTACTTTTTCAATATCTATTCACGGTTTGAATAAAAGTTGATTTTGACATATTTTATTAGGTAATATTTAATAAATAACTAGGACCATGATATATTATTTTGATTTATAGTTTCATAATACAATAACTATCTATCTATTAGATTCATTCGCACTGTGTTAGCTCATTATCTGATTGATTCTTACCTTAATCAAAAGCTAGACGCTATTATGATTGATCTCGAGTCACTACGAGTCGCACTCTTATATTGTCTCGAGTATGGCGCTGTAGATTAGAAATATACAATATGGTAGTAAATCTATACTGATAAATCTCTCCACTGATTTCGTAGATGTAATAACACTACGCTATATGGTTGTTGTGTATCCGATCTTTATCGTAGCACCAAGCTTAATACGGCCTCACGCGCACAGCAATCTTATGCACTATTGAATATAGGTACGTAGTAGCCTCACAGTTCTGTATAAGATAGATAGTACCACATCTATATCGAAATATTTAATCCCGAGATATTTACATACACTGAGAATATTTTTAAATGTAGTTAGGGTATTATGTTACCAACAATTTTCTAGAGTAGATATGCCATAACTCTACCTTAGTACTCTACTCTTACCGATATTTAACCTAGCAACTACTAGAGGAAATCAATCAATCTGACACACCAACACACACACAAGTATAACTATTTAATTTATTATATACTAATAATATATAATATCTTTCTTTAATTAATCTATTAATATGATATAGTATATACAGCTAAGGACAATTCTCTCTATCCTAATACTTACTAATATTATCTTACATTAATATATTATATATATATCTCTATCTACTCTTATCCTTAATATATCTTTAAATCTCATTCATCATACTCGTATTAATAATATGCTATTATACCTTCATCTTATTAATATAACTCTAGTGAATATCCTTAACATTAACTACAATGTAACTATCTAACTACTCAATATACTGATCTTATATCCCTTCTCTCTATACTCTAATATATGGTGGAGAAATATATAACCCTATTTGACTAGACCGCAATAATCCGTAAATACACAATGTTTTTTATTGACGACATTACTCATAGAGATGTAAATAATTATTATCTCTTAAACATATATACTCTTTAGTCTCTACTAAATAACTACACAATATCATTTCCCATCTATATTATTATATATTATTATTGATTATAATACTATATTATATTATAATATATATCTAATATATAGTTATATATCTAATATATATTAATATATATATACCTATATATATATATACTATATAATATTTAGTATACCTCGATACCAGGAGTAATAAAGTAATAAATTCACGCTCACGTGGAAACGTATTTTAGGCAGCGGAGAAGAAGACACAGGTGCATGATCTTATGGAGAGAATTAGTGCGGGAAGTTCGTCTCCGTTGTGCGGGCATCTACTGTCACTGGCGCCATATATTTGACATACCTTTATATACACTTGACTGATTTTGAGTGCATTATGTGTAGGAAGTGATGGCCATACAGCGAGGTTAGAAGCGACGCCCGAGAACGACTACATTAGTGTGGGTCATACTCTAGATGTTTCATAACTTGTTTGACACTGAGGTGTCGCGGTTATGTATCTTTAACCAATTAAGATTGGCTAGTCAGTATGTCCAGGAGTCTCGCGAGTTAAGTTGCTCTTCTCGTTACCTTTCAGACTTTTGATCACTAAATCCTAGCTCGCACATCGCACTATCTATATCTTCTTTTCCACGATTTTGGCTTGTAGTTCACGAGAGAGTTATCTTTCCTCCACGCCTTATAGGAAAACAAATAAGCGGGAGAGTGCAAGAAAATGATAAGATATATTTAAAAGAATATATATATACATCATACTAATGACTATTTTTATAGAGTATGTTCTCTATCCTATTATTATTTTATATATATAGTATTTAATTTATGGAATATAATTATTATATTATTAGTATATTATTATATTACTATATTTAAATATATTATTATTATTATATTATATCATTATTATATATATATATATATATCTAATATATATATACTAATATTAATATATATATAGTATAGTATATATTAATATATATTATATATATATATATATATATTTAATTATAATGATTATTTAATTATTATTTATATATATTATTATATAAATAATAATTATATATATAATAAATTATATATATTATTATAATTATATAATTAAATATATATCATAATATATAATAAATATTTATGTTAGTTTTATAAATTATGTAGAGGATGGATCGTCTCGTACTGAGTGTGAATGCAGAGGATATCGCAGAAAGAGGAGAGGCGAGAGTGGATGAAAAGGAGAGAGGGGCATCAGTAAGGAAAGAGATTGAATGTCGAGCTAAAAGATATAGGTTATTTTATGACTGTGTGGATAGACATGATTACCACTAATCTCGAGAGCAGAATAAGTGAGTGGTTTTGAGTAGAAAGTATTGATGTGAATTTGCAGAGAATAGAAAGTCGCCTGTCTATACGACGTGGCCACTGAGTTTTTATTTTCGAAAGTGTGACGTGCAGGAGGAGCATATGCGATTAGTAGAGTAGAGGATATATTAATTTGTTGATTTTGAGTGAGTGAGTATTAAATGCTAAGTCAGTTGAATACAACTGTTGCTGAAATAATAAAGATAATATAATATAGATTTATTCTACGGTACTTTATTAGTAGATTGTAGTTAGAAAAATTCATCGGTATAATAAGTATAACACATTAATATTATAAAAAATACTAAGTATTTTACATATAATTGCTATAATTAGAAATTAGCTTACTATTACAGAATATTTTTTCTGCGTCAAAATGTAGCAACATAATATATAAATTCTATTCATTATACATTAATTAATTAATGATTCAAACTTATATATTATATCTATTTTCTATCATTTCTTTATATAGCAGGTAGAGCGAATGCTCGTATATAAACTATGACACATTGCAGAGTTGAGGCTAGCACAAGTTATTACAATATATCATTAAAAAAAATATAGTAATCGAAATTCACTTAGAAAATAAGTGAGAAGTATGAGATACTCATAAATACCTTATTCAGTTCTACACATAATTCATCGCATGAAAGGTATCATGATACAGCTACATCAAATCAAGCTACAGGTATACTGCCCCTATATTACTAAACGCTAAACAAAATACATATCTTAGCACTTACGATCTAAACCTCAATATATATGTAAATTAAAATATATTTTATTATTTTATCAATATATTATTAACTTGGCTCAATTAAACTCTACACATTTCATTTATGTGGACATATACGCCACTGAGAAGTATTGACTATACATTGTAACAAGTCACGATATTAAGCTTATCTTCGACGTATAGAACACTATGCATCATTTAGTAATGACTGCTCTATTAGGTCATATGTCACACATAATATAATATATATAAAGGATCTATTTTCATTTTTATATTTATTAATAGAAAATTTGTCATCGTCATTGCGGATACTAACATTGAGACGATTTAACCACAAAACTTGGAGTATACCATGCTATTATCACCTCTAGTATATTCATGAATGACAACATATGAACCGATATAAAATCCCTAATTTCTGTGGGCTATAGAGAGAGTATCTAGAATAGGATTACCGATTGATAGGATTCTTCCACTCATTATCGTGATACTAATACGTTAAAAAATTAATTTTTGTTTAGAATCTTTATAGTATGTTAATAATTATGTTGTTGAATTATTCCAAAAGAGAATAAAAGTTTCAGTTCATTTTATTATGTGTCTGAATAAAATACTAGATACTCGCATATTGGCGTATGCATTCGCACACATACTACTAGTTCGAGGTTAAGAGGAGCAAATGCACATTAGAGCTATAGAGAACTCACTAAATTTTGTATATATAGTAGTAGTTTAGTAGTGATATATATATAACAAAGATACATGAAAACTAGTTGAGCTGGGTATATATCTATGGATGATAATAGTATGGATCATCACTTTCTGTACTACTGTATACAAAATGTATATACTTCAGCTACTATACCATCTAGTGGTAATTTCATCCTACTAACACTGATATAGAAGCTTATATACAGAGCAGGACGTTATATATCACATTAATAATACATATATCTAAAAATTAATTATCTGAATAATAATAATAAGTATAAATTATAGTATTAAGTGATCATTCTACTTATATCTCATAACAACACAAATATTGAAGCTTCCCCTAAAAAGGCAAACCAACAACTTGGAAGGAGAATGAAGGGAAATTTGCATTGGAATTTATGAATGAGTATATACTGAATTATTTATCTCAATAATTATATAAATAAATCACATTATATTTTACATGTCTATATACACACTACTTCATATCATGAAAAGCTATAGGGTAATTTAATGTTTTATTGGTGCGAGTATCAGTTTTGCATCTATAGTGAGGACTTTATTTTATTTACGCTCAACAACCATCAAATAAAAACTTATTACCACGGATCACTACTATCTCACTTATCTACTTTAAACAAATTTAGCGATATCACACTATTAACTCGAACAGTATTAGCATTCCTTAGTCTTATCAATTGTACATTCTCACACTATATATAAACATATATAACAGAATAAGGTTACACCTTACAGACATTATTCTCGTAGCAAACTCACTATTATATTAAATTTGAATAAATATTAACTTTCAGATATACATTATCTTATATGACAAGATATCAACTTCGCGATAGTTATAAAGGTGAATACATTAAATAACAACCTCAAAATCTCCTTGGACCACAATCATTACAGAGTGTATATACTAATAATCTATATGAGGATACCACCGAAGGGAGTCGCTTATTGATAAGAGAGTATATTTTCTAATATTATGATGTGATATTAATATGACAATAGGTGCTTGAGGGAGGAGTTTTGTCTACGCCTCTCACTCTCTCTCATATCTTATATATAAAGGAGTATCATTGTATATATCTCTACGAGATATAGATAACGACACTGATGTCACTTGTCGCCAGAGATATATTCACTCATCACTTTCTAATAGTTAGCAATAGTCACAAATGAAAAATATTAACGTATATATTTATCTCAGAGCTCACTGGACGGGTAAGATATATTTTGCTGCAATATTTCGTTGAAATATAGAACTATCTATATATATATATCGTGTTTTTAACTTGATTCCATAGGAAAAAACTGCAGAGATAAAATATCACAACGCAGCTTATATGAGCTGTAAGAAAAAAAGATAACTATTCTGTCCGATCACTTTCACTTTGGATGATCACACAGAATAAATCAATAATCTAGTATGATATATTAAGCAATAACTACTCTCTGCACATAGTCGACTCAATTTATATGATAGGAGGGAGCAGTATGCAAAGCCACTGCCTCGAGCATATATAGTATGAGAGCCGAGTCTCTACAATATCGTTATAGAGAGAGCACATTTCAAATAATAAATCTCAATATTATATATATGAAAAACATATCTTTTTTATTATACATAGTTTTGTTGCACTACAGTACTTAATATCTATCACTAAACAAGCACAGAAATACTAACTTCTCTCTCACTCTTCTCAGAGTAGCTCTACAATAGAAATATAGTTGGGTCTAAGAACCCACAACCTATATCATTGAAAGTAACAAATAGTGTCCTATACTGATATCAAAAATAATTTAATAACCACTTCTACTCATACTATCAATATATATTACTGAGAAAAATTGTACAAAACAATTCCAAGTCCTCTTCCCAGCATCACTCACCTCTCTCTCTCCTCGATCCCTTATACTACTATCCGCTTAATTTCTCTCACTCGCTCCATACGCCGCTCAGTAAATCCAATTTCTCATTGGAGCCATCCACAACTTCGTAAATTACTAAGTACGCAACGAATCAATATATGAGGACTCGGTGTTATGCTACCTCTGCGGAGAGAGTAGTTATCTAAATATATGAGTGTCGAGTTAAATGTGTCTCCCAAAAAACAACCATATACTAACATACACATGAGTATAAATCTAGACGCGCGTCACCACAAAGAGGTGACTGTCAAAATTCTCTCCTCTCCTTTAATACTGTTCAACCTATTCACAAGCATAATCACCTATTAGCCCTATATACCCGATACATACCAATTATATATTCACCCTACACCTACATAATTAACACAAATCTTATCACAAATAATACTCACAGATTGAGTAAATAGATCCTATTCATTTACTACATAACATTCAATCCGAGACGTGAGAGGACTATAAATAAAGAACCAACTTACATTAATATACTCTACACTAAGAAACTCACACCCCACTCTCACATCTATGAATACTATGTGAGCTACTCTCAACACATAACACTGTCCCGCCTCTAAATAGTCTATTAGCTCTAAACTCATCAATCGTCTTCCTCATTCATTATCTTTCTTCACTCTCTATTCACTCATGCTCTCCACATCAAGATCCTTATGAGTCTCACTAAATCACTCCCAACGTACTCTCAGGGCACGCTAGATAAGGTGTTGCGTTGCACTAAAACCCACAAACCCTCTGCCCGCCATATAAGAGACAAAAACGCAAAGATAGATGAGTATAGTAAAGAGACCTTGTATCTATAAGTCCGCAATATTAGAGCACACAGATATAATATGACACACACCGAGAGCATCGATCGTTCACCACCCACCATCTGTGAGCGCCAATATATACTTATCAACGTCATCAACACCAACGGGTAAAATCTCACAGCTACCACAACGCTCACTCTAACGAGACTTTCCCACACACCACTTATAGTGAGGCACTGGTATACACACTCACCTTGAATCACCGCGACCACGCTTGATATTCCATCCAACTCACTCTCTCAGGATAAACAAAACGCATAATGAACTTATGCTCATACTCCCGTACCGCATGTGTTCTCCACTTCTCCACCAACTCGGTAAGCCCAATCATAATCTCACGAAATAAGATAGGTTAGCAACATCACACACAAAACACGAGCAGCCAAGTCTCCGCGAGCTTTTAGTACATTTAGTTACCCTCTGAGATATAGCACGTACCAACATAACTCGATACTCCTCTACACCTCATGACACACAATCCTTACCCACATATTTTCTCCCTGACGCAAGGAACTCTACATAATATTCTATCCTACTATATATACCCATATCGTCTATAACCCACCTGGAGTATATCAGGTAGGGACTTAAATATTCCTTAACACTTTAGAATAAACCCTAAAATCCAACCCACCCATGTATGACCTACCTATAAATAAAATTAATTCTAACACATAAGCCGTCTCACGACTATGCAGAGAGCGACATAAATATCACCAATACACTATACACTCATACCAGCATCATAATCCTCGTAAGGTTATAATAACATATCTAATCAGAGCACTACTCTCGAATCTCTCGGCCCCTCGGGTTTCATATAGGATAATTGGCTCTAATAAACATATCTAAATATCATATATCACAACTATACACACTTAACACGCTCACTACAAAATCCGCTCACTAATATAATAACTAAAAGAACAAATTATACATAAAATCTTCACCTATTAAACAAACTACATGTGTAGAAAGAGCCTAAATTGAGATACCTCTATATAGAGCCAGGAAGCAAGTCTAGAGTCAACACACATAAAAATCTCTCTACAATACTCATGGATAATATTAGATTCAATTACTACACCCAAAATGCTCTAGCGGACTCCTGTGCCCTCTCACTCACTTAGACTACCAGTATTGTTCAACATATTTTTGCTACAGGTAACATTCTCAAATATTCGGAGTCAGCTCCTAACTTCTGAGTGGTGCACTGACCGTCTTCTCTTGCAAGGGGTGTTGTTCTAACCTCAACTCCTCTCCCTGAGTCCCTTTTCTTTATATTATATAAATTAGTTCTCACTAAACCTCTACTCTGGACCATTTATGCCTTCGCGTACCATAGTTGCGAAACCACCGGGAAGCGAGAGGAACGCTACGTCTCACGTCGCCATATAAAACATTGATCTACTCTGCAGTGGACAATCGTCGAGAAATTCAGAGAACAGGCGAGAGTGGCGGAGACGCTACACGATCCCGACCTTTATAGCGCGTGAGTGGCCAGACTGGGCGTCGCTCCATAAGTAATATGTAAACTAATAATATTTGATGAATGACCTACCTACTCAGTGAAAAATTAACGCACCAACTCCGTTTATTAATCATATTAGCATTTTACGTCCATAATAATCTGATAAATCGGAATAACTATTCAAAAATAGAAATGTAATAACTAATGAGATTAATTAAACACTAATAAACTTTAAGTACACAAAAAATAAACAAGCTAAGCGTATAAGTATTATATGTATTGAATACAACAATAATAATCACAATAAAGTCAAATTAATAATAGATGAACATACATTTTAATATACATAGATTGGTCATGATGAGAGCACATTCTCCCGAAATGAATCAGGGAAATTCCATATAAAGACTCAATATATATTAACTAAAATAATACGAGATATAGCTGAAGATATGACTATTACCTCGAGAATATTTTAATATCCAGCGGAGCATCTCATGTATTTACAATATAGTTTGACTTCTGTATTTAGCTGTCCTAGCTTATCCTCCACCTACCAGATAGACGTGTTTATCGTCTTTTTCAAGCAGAGCTGCGCGGAGTTAAACAGGGAGAGTTTTGCGTTTTAGAATGAATAGTTAAACTATCTAGAAACACACTAATTCAACAGAAAGTGATAACAGTGGACCGAGTCGAACGGCGGTATAATTTGAGATAACAGTATATCACGGTTTAGTTATTGATACACGAGCTCTGGATCGCGGAGAGGTGACTCGCTTCCGTCTCAAGTGTAGAGTAGAATCAACTGTTACGCAAGAAACTATTACAAATATAGAGAGAAAATGCTCTCTCGACACACTAATTTTCTGTGGTCGATAATATCTTACTTAGAACTCAGCCTATGCACTGCAGTAAGACCGAGCTTAAACATTGGATATTATGATAGTATAGGGAGGATGTGAGGTTAGCATGACTAGTATATAGAGCATAACACCATAATTAATATATTCAAATAAAGATCGCTGGTTCTAATGATATAATCTAAAATAATTCTAAAATTATATTGAATGCTAATAAATTATAATAATGGACAGAATAGATAATAATCATGCTGGATACCAATAAATAATACTAATATTCAATAATAGTAATATCATGATACTAGTGTGTGTTTACGAGGGGAACCAGATTTCGTATAAAGTAGTATATTGTAACATCGAATCTGATCGGAACCACTTAAACAGTAAATGGGAGCACTAATTGAATCTGAGCTGATAGCTTCCTTTCTAAATTTTCTCTTGAGCCGCTCTTGTTCAACAAGCAGACTCTAGGTGGTTAAAATTTACTGCGAATCCGAGAGATCATAGATGGCTAGAGGGCATAGGCTAAGGACCCTACCTTTTATAAAAAAGTATCAGGGTTCAAGGAGACTCGTCTGCGCATCGCTACCCGGAAACCGTATAGCCGTCCGTGTCCGTTTACAGACCTGCGTATATAGTCTATATGAAACAACAATCTGTATGATGTTGATGTGTCTCAAATTTAATCTATGAATTATAGCGAAGTGAGCTAGCGCATTATCATGCTATGAGAGGTCGTGGATCCCACCCCGCAGGCTGCGCAACAGGCCTACGGAGTCGGTATAAGTACATACCTCCACTCTCAAAGAAAATGTACTAGCACCGAGACGATACTTCTAGCTACCAAATACCAAAATAAAAGAATAGGATCAATGCCACATATCAAACAATAAGAGCGACAATATAGTTATAGACGCCTATATGAAATCAACAAGTATTATTTTTTTCTCTGGCTTTTTTTGTGAAAATAGCGTTATTCTGCAAATCCTATTTCATCTTAAGGTCTTTCATTACCGGAATATCTCAAGTGGGTCTTAAATAACAATAGTTACGGAAAAATGTCGTATATCACGAGGACCAAACTCGTGTGAATCGTTCTCCGCTGAGAGGCATATCCGTCAAAAAATGCAAGCTTATACTTTGAGATAAATTTATAAGACACCGAAACATATCGGGCCAAAGATCTTCAGGAAGGATCCGAGAGCTGCCTCTATACGAGTCGTAAAGCCTAGTTCACCGAGCCAGCTGAGCAGGGCAAACAAGTGCTTCATAGTTTAATCCGTCCCCGAGAGCCGAGTACCCCTTCTAACCTCCGGTACTGATTGTACCTCTGCTCAGAGACATGTATAGATGTACGTCGGCATTAGCAATAGACCTTCGAGCAACCTTCCGCGATCTAAACTATTATTTTCCATAGAAATGCTCTCCCTGAAATACGCAGCGCATAGTCTGTTAGTGAAAACTTTGTGGTGATGATATTTATATACCAAAATCACTAGGTTACCACACCCTGAATTATTTTTATGTTCACTTCTCAACCCACCACCATTTCTTCGTGTGGGAGATACCATAATGCTGGGATAATCCTACTTTTCTCAGCTCTTGCATCGGCGGCATGTATGAATAACTAGTTTGAATATAAATATTTGGGGTAGCTAGTACTTAATTTTAGGAAAACATATGTTGACGAGCTGTCACAGTATGTCGAGCAACTGTTAAAGGGCCTGATTAATTTTTCTATCACTTAGGCCACATGTATTTAACATCAAATTTAACTCTATCCGCGTCAAGAACAAGTTGATATCAAGAAGATTGCTAGAGTGAACCATATGAGACGCCGTCAAAATTAGTAACGATTAAGCGCGCTCCTCCTCTTAGCGGATGCCAGCCTCCGCCAATTAGCGCTCGTCATCCTAAACAAGAGTAATATGCCTCCTCCCATAATCGCAGCAGTCGTCTTCCATGCCCACGCTCGCCAGGTGTGCCAGAGCTTGCTGAGCACCTCTTTCGAGTCGTGCGGGAGCATCATTTTAGGGGTGGTCCGTGGCAGGTGTGAAGACTCCTAGGGACGTTGATCAATTATGGTGAAAGGGCCTTTCTACCCTCAGACCGCGCAGACATCCCTTGGCTCCCGAGAGAGTATGCCCGCGTGAGTCACTGTATGATAGAAAAAACTGACATTAATCCATAGGATTACGAGGACATGAGAAGTTAGTGTAGTGCATGGAAATAGTTGTACTGTCTACACGCATGTGTCGTACGTAGGATTAAGTACTCTGAACTGACTAAAAACAAAGGAGCGTAGCATAGACCTTAAACCACTAGATCCAATGCACGTCTGTAAGTAGACGTATCGAGAGAGTACTTGTAAGTAACAAAACACTCTTTCAAGTTCAATTCGAGAGAATAGAGAGTTACACCACGGAATAGACCTATTGCGAGCCTATCTAAGTCTAGAGCACTTTCTATGTTTACTTGACATAGGCCCTGAAACCGATTAACATGAAAGAATACTATTAGCCTCACTAAATCGCTAAAGCTAGCAAATCTTAATCGTAGAATGAGGATTGATCAGTATTTGAACCATTAGCTGATTCTATTATGCTCACGAAATTGGCGAAAACCACTAAAATTACACCACCTCACCCAATTATACTTTATTATTATATTAGAACTTTTTATTATTTTATGTATTTATTAAAACATTTTCTGTGACACTTTACGTGAGAAGAAATGATTATTTTAGTATGCATAAATTTAAAAATTTGATATAACAAACACCATATCTTTACTTGATATACTTATTACTTGATTACTTTAATTAGAATTATTATACGTTATAATATTTATCGAGATGAGATGGGATTCATTAAACAATTTTACTTGTTGAATTATTATTTGATTAAACTTGAATTTAATTAGTATTATAATAAATTAATATGTTTTATTGGTTATATTAATTTAATAATATTATTATTTAAAATTAATTATATTTATTAATTATTATTTATGTAAATTAATTAATTATAGTTATATTATATTATTTAATTAACTTATTATTTAATTATTTATTTCTTCTAATTTCCATTTAATCTTTCTTAATATTATTCTAGATAAAATAATAATACACTACATTGACTTTAATTGATAAGCATATTTATTAATTTAATTAAGTTCAGAAATATCAAAAAAGGGGAGATGCTTGCGAAGCTAATAATATATAAAAGTATATAGGTGTTTTATGAATAAGCTTATTGTAAATTAATTTTTTCTTATGATAATGATAGAGAAACACCTCTAGCACAATGTTAAGATGGAAATCTTCGAAAGAGAAACAATAGAGGATTATCTATGCGAGAGGTGTCCTCGGGAGAGCGACTATAATATGTTTTAAATATCTAAGATTTATTTCATTCTCACTCTCACTTCAGGCTCCTAAATCCTATTTACTCTCATTCATTATTGACTTATTTCACAAATGCATTATTTAATATTTGTGTAGGTTTTATTATCTTCTCCGTAGTATGATTCTTTTTATATTGACTCCTAGTTATTCCATCTATCCTTCGGAAGTGAATTATCTCATCTCACCTCACTAGAATTCTCAATCCTTATCACTTAACATCATCACTTATTTTATTAACTATCTTATTATTGTTAATTTTTCATCTTCCTTTATTATTTCCTAATAGAACTTTTACCGATTAGGCGCTATTTATTTTCTTTTCCCTTTGAGTTGCCATATTTAATTTGACTCAGTTATCCTTATTCGATCTCATTTCTGTAAAGCCTAAAGAGGGTTATTGATTAATTAGAGAGAAACAGGTAAGTCAAATGGAGCCGATAGGACTGTGAGAGTCGATCATATGTGCCAAAAGTATGCTAAGAGAAGAGTTAAGATATATGGCCTACGTATTATATCCGTGCCATATCACTAGTTTACAAAATAGATGTCTGAAGAGCATGTGTGCCACCACATCCTTGAAAAATAGCGAGCGCCTGAGGCTCCACTATGCTCCCTGTACGCGAAGCATGTGCTACGCACCTTATCCTTTGGCAAAAACATCAAACACTTGTTCTATTGTCACATTCTGTTTTATTAAGTGTAGCAAACAAATTCGAAACAACTACAAGTAACCTCCCACACTCAACAATTAGAGCACTAAACAATCACCATGAAATCAGTTTGAGCAACAAAAATACAGTTTTCTACTAAAAAATCAATTATCAGAATTCATCACACAGCAACATATATGAGAATACTTATATGCGATCCATCAGCTCAAAACACGCGCGCTAATATACACTATAACTCAATAATATCACACCATATTAGAACCCTTATAGATACAAGACAAATAACCTCAAATAAGGACTATCATACAGATAACAAATAGTACCATAATCATTACTAGTAACGGTTTACGTAATGCAATTATCTCAACAACTCACTGAAATCCTAACTATATACTAAAAAAAACTGCACAACTCGACTTACCATATTAACACTAACACTCTAATACCATAATAGCATAAAACCAACTCAATTACGGCCATATTAAATAGACATAACAAGCCATTACAAAATACATATAATATTCTTACACACATAAATCTTTAGATCAAATAAAAACCCCATCCAACTAAACTATATAACCTGGAGTACATTCCCAACCACTATCATCACGTTCTTGAAAACTTGCACTATCACAATTATAGACCTGTTAAGCTCTAAACATCTATCACCATTGGCACACCGCACAATCAACCACCTAGGTCATCTCCTAAAAATCTATCTATTAATGTGTAGCACGTTATATGAGATTTATAATATGCCTCAACCACCTCACTACTAAAATTGGTGAAACATACTAACTTATGATATCAAGACACAATAGAATACTGGCACCGTCAGAGGATCACTTACAACTAGTAATTAAAATATACATAGCCTCTGGACTATATAATTCCTATGATAACGTCTCGCTACAAGATCAAGTACAGGTGCTGAAGCAAGAGGAATAAGCAAACTAGCATCGATATGGAGAGAATGGCGGGGTGTTGTGGCCCACCTGGCCAGGGAATGAACCCTACACTTGACGATTTTCTATATCCTATATAGTAAGTACTCAATGAAATAGAATCTCCAGCCCGCCGGAATCCAACTCAAACAAAACATACACAATCACGCTCTACCAACAAAGCACATCTATATCGAGGAGGGAAGTTTGCTGACATTCAACTTTCATCTAACCTACGAGTATCTCAATAAAGTCCGAGTGCGCAGACACACGACACTTACACGGTGATCTCAAATCTCTGAAATCCACACTTACATATCATCATATATTATCTAGAAATATTTACAAAAAATCAGATCGCAGAATACCGAAGGTGACAGAAAAATCGCTGTAACCGCAACGTTAAGGCAAGGAGCACTGAGAGCGATGAAACTCTAATAAAGCCGACTGGACAAATTTCTTTTCTCTACTTAACCGATAATACATATAATTCTCATTAGAAAATCACAATAATACAATCCTCACATCCCTTTACATCTAATACATTTATTTAGCAACACTCTTCCATATCTAAAGTACCCACACGCGACTTGTCAACTATAGTATCACACATAGACCACACGTACGAAACCTTTACTACATTTCTATAACTATTATGCTAACAAATACACACATGTGATCGTTATACTCTATATGAGAGAGCCACAGAAGCGATAAGGCAAAGAGAAATAGAGGCGAACGCACATAACAGCTTAAGAAATCAAGCACAGACTAAATACAAGACTAACGTCAGAGCACTCACACTTTAAGAAATAACTAAGCACCACCAACACATCTCTACAGTAACTAATTGACACATCAGATTAACCAATTAAACGTATAAATGAACTCACTATAACATCAATATACTATCGACATGAATTACAAAGATCTATAGAAACGCATACTATCGAAATAATATTTCCAGGAACAATCTATTACTCACATAAGCAAAAACAATTTCACATTAAACCATATAACTTTATTACCATATACCTATATAGTTTACAGACTCCACAGAACTAGGTATAAAAATCATGAGCTTTCAGTAAAATATATCACTGAGAAAACTCACCATATCGTACATTAATGCACCTTCTTAGCAAAATAACCCAAACCTAACAAAACTAATCAACTTCAACACCAAATCACACAACATTCAGAAGGACTAAATCTTTTTGTTAACACTTTGCAGAACTAAAGTCTAAAACCTTTCACATATCATTATTCTCACCACCTTCTAGTCTAAAAACTAGTGGAGGAATCTAATAATAATAATATAAGCCCTTCAAAAGAAAATAAAAACGCCTAAAACCACTATTATTTAAACCTTTAAACAATCATCTTAAACAACCATCATAATAACAATAGAAAAATCACATACAAAGGCCCCTGCAAAAAACCTTTTCTACGACAGGATATCCAGGCGAGACAATCACTCTGCAATTGTAGGATGGCGCCACAACACACGAATAGGAGGATACACTGCTTTTACACACACCATTAGGAGCACACAAAATCGATAGGGCGCGCACACAAAGAGTCTTCAGTACATAGCGCGGAAAAATCATCAATTGCCCAGCCACAGTTCGTGGATAAAGCTATGCATTATAAGTGGATTCAAACAGTAAACTCGCAGGAACAACACACTCGCACTTGACTTCCTCTATTTCAGTAAACGAATAGAATCGCTATTTATCATGCTTGATGTTAATTCGAAACATTAGTAATCATATTTTGCTACGAGAAAGTCCTTAAAAGCTAAACAAAATAGAGCAATCCGGACTATTAATCGGCACACACTACTATATATATTCACTACTTGTGCTTTTAGAGACAAGGATTATCGAAGAGAGAAGTTCGTATGCAGCTTCCCTTTACGATTCTAATTGCAGAACGTAGAGGTTTGAGACAATGCGATACTTTGAGACCCTTAAAACCACAAACTCAACAAAATATACACTCCATGAAAGTCTAATTAGTTCTCAGACATATAGTCTTTCTAGAAATAATATTACTCCAATGGATCTCCAACATTAACTTCTCTCAGGAATGAACCATGATAACATAAATAATATAAATTCTAAATCTAGAGCCACACAAAATTCTGGAGCGCGTAGAGTACACAGTGAGTCATATAAGTAGATGAGAGATCAGAGTCAAGAAAAGGTGACAAAGATTGAATTAGGCATTTCTAAAATCCTAACTTCTTTTACTCATTTTTGGAATATTATTATTAATCACACTACGCACCATAAATACCATTCAATAATTTAGCCATATAACACCGACAGAGAAAGAACTTTAAAAATTAAAAAACATTGACACCCAAAAACATCATCAGCCAGTCTCTCTACCAAGAGAAGCCAAAAGCCTAAGAGTATAGAAGTCGGCAGGTTTAAACGCGGACTCTGCTATCCCAAGACAAAACATTCACGTCTCGAGCTCATATTGACACGACAACTCCATTTTTTGCAAGAATGGATCACCACTATACATTCCACTGAGGTAGCATCCACACGAGTAGAGCATTAATCCATCGTGACTTGATATATTATTTCTTATCACTCTAAAAAAGTAATATCATTTATTTCAAATATTAACACCTTCATAAACAAGTCAAAACTGGTTGGCGGCGATAGCATTAAATACCCCTCGATAAATATAAACCCTAAGTATGAAAGTAATTAATTACACTACTACATAAGCAACGATACTTGATGATAATGCCTTGATAAATGTTTAATTAAATTACTACCACTTAATTCACATGTGGAATAGTTATATGGGTGAAAACTAATAAAAGAATCAAATGTCTTCCTCATATAATGCTTCATTTAAATAGAGATAGGCAGTAGTCAGGCACTACACGTAAATGGGTGACAAGCTTAAAAACTTAACACTTCGCTGAATAATTGGTCTCTACTCAAAATAATATAGTATCTGAACAAATCCGATGGTCGAAAACTCTCAACACCCAAAACAGTAGCACGGAGCGAGTGAACACACATATCACTAAGCGGAAACGAATATGTAATCTATTACCTGGAGAGACCATACACATATAGAATTCTAAACTATCTTGTTTCTCATCTGCAGTCAAAAAACACCTAAATGAGAAATACGAGCTATTACAAATACAACTATAGCTAGTGTAACCTAAATACAACCTACTCAAAATATGAGACAACCAAGAATAAATTATTAATCAAAACATGTAATAGTTCAGCACACTCACGCAACATAACAACACTATCATCTAACACTTGTAATAAGGAATCACACGTAGAGCTGGAGATACCTGCGCGGAGGACACCTTATCGTGCTACACGAGACCACACCTACAACAGTGAGCGAGAACGACAATTCGTACTGATGAAGAGATATAAGAAATGTGACCGATAAGCAAACTCTCACTACTATTTTACAATATCTTACTTCCCAATTATACTTTATATTATGTTTATACACATCCTTATGATAAATATCAAAGACTTATTTTAATGGCCACTATATATATATCACATGAGGACGATGATTCATACTATCTTAATAGTCATTCACATACTCATCTCTTCACTACACACCACCTATCATTTGGAATCATCAACCTATTCACTTACATGCAATAACTAGAAAATAACATCGAAATCTCAATACAATGTCTAAACAGATGAGAGTCTCCGGCAGCTAAGTACATTTCTAACATAGTATAAAATTAAAATAAATTTTATAGCTAACTACAAACAAATTACACAAACATATATACATTCAGGCATACCAATACTAGAAATAAGAACATGCATTCGCGTCTAATATACACATTATATGTTACTACCTATTTTAACCACATTAAATTTAGACACATATATATAAGTAACCAACTAAAGAATCTTAATGCTACAACAACGACAGCAAATTCAACTGTGCATATCATATGACACTATGAGGTACTTAACAATAACTAACACCACTAATAGAGCTAATCCTATCATCGAAGAAACTAAATATAATCAGTACCAAACATCGGATCTATAGATATATGTCTATATCGATGTCACATTCATTATATGTACACGGCAAAGCCTTCACTAGACTCGAGGTGTACGACACGCTTTTATGTGTAATGATATCTGTTGATATGAATAATGAATTTAGCTCAGTTAGGCAAACCTAACGGTGAGCATACATATGTAGTCTTTCAGTGTTATCACTGACCTCTAATTGACTGTGCATCCAATGATTCTAGTGTATTATTTACAGCTAAAGATTTTTTAAGTGGATGTATAACTGCCCTTATTGATAACAAGGGATATTAATTTATTACTTTCTTTTCATATCGTATAGGGTGAGCCAGTAGGCACCAATCGTGTACTATCATCCGGCACCTCAACTGCACGAACCCTCTATGACAGTCCCTGTCTGCAATTTAGGATCTATTTGATATATATGTTCTTTTCAATTTACCAATTTGTCATTTAATTACTCTTCTTTTCATGATGACGGTTTATAATGAGCAGAGATCTCGCTCTGGCTCTTGATTGTGTTTATTCACTCGAGTCACGACTCAGTTAGATCGTTGTCCGTAGAGTCATAATTAACAATTAGTTATTTGTGCCTCAATCGATAAAAAAGATATGTTAATGATTAGTAAGATTATTTTGAAAATGATTATAGAGTTAATTTGATCATGATAGATTAGTCTATTTCTATCTATATTGCTTCGCGATCTGGACATTTCATACAGTAATCTCACTGTCTCGACTAAATTTTATTCAGCCAATTATATAATTCCTATTATTCTTTTTATAAGTTTTGCTTAACAAGTATAATTTTATTTTAATCCACATTTTTATTATTAAAACTCAAACATAATCACAGAGTCGTAATAATCTCTCGCAGTTCTTATTCTGTACTCTCTACAGCTATGTTATTTCGTCCCAGACTGCCTTTATCACATTCCAATACAACTAGATGTGCGTACAGCGCTCATCACTCTTACGTCTACTCCGTACCTCTCCCCTCTAATAAGCAAATGAGACAGGTCATATACGACACAACTCTTGTAGGGGACCTTCTTTAGCCGCAGAATCATCATGTCATATTAACCCCACCAAATTATGCCTCTACACCCTTACTTTTCTATCTTCTATCATAAATCTGCAATCTTCAGAAGCATGAACTATCCCATATTCTCTGCTCAAGCTCACTACACTTCGTTGTGCCATTTACTTGTCATAAGTCTCTGACTCATACTCTGATAAGGCTCATCCCCACTCCTTGCAACTTCCACACTCTGACCCTCAGACGATCCGAGGTATGATCCGAGTATCGTTAGAGCCGACGGGGAGATGTCACATAATATGGTCTAATTATATATCAGAATATGGCGTCTGTGAGCCCGAAACTAGCGAACCTCTAGTATTAATATACAAACCTATCACATATCCAAAGCGTTTAGAAAAGTCACGTAAACCGCTAAGCCCAAATGTATGAATTCACTTGTACCATTGACATAGGCCTGATATCTAATATATAATATAATTAAATAAAGGATTTGAAATAAGAATTATATTTATTATATATTATATGTAAATTTATTTAATTATTATATTATATATATATATAATATACTATATTATAATATATTATATAGTATATAGTATATATTATAGTTATTAAAATTAATTATAAATATATTAATTATAATAGTTAATTAATTCTTTATCTTTCGTGCGTATTTAATCACTATCATATATTATTCACTCTTATTTAATATAACCAAGATGACTATGTAATATGAGTTTAGAGTGTAAGGGAATAGCGTAGACTTAAGGGTTCTCACTATGCTCAGAGTATAATAGTAAAAACAACATTACGAAGATATAGGTTATGAACAAAAAGTCGACAGAGAAAAGACTAATTAATGAGCTACCTTATATCTCTACTAGCGCGAACCTCCCTGAATCTGTATCATGAGATATTATAATTAGATACTTATACGTTCTCGTCAGTACAGAATAAATTCATCCCCAGATGTCTTTATTCGGACAGTCACGGTATCGAGGATCTCTCTATCCCTGATTAATAATTCGCTCACTAGGTTGTTAGAGTGGTTATAATTCGGAGTGCTCTCTTCGTGTCTTCAATGTGGTTTGAGTGCTACCACAAACTTATCCCACTACTAACATCATTTCTCTCTATTCTGGGTATCCATATATGTCATACTCCTTTCACTTCTCTCAAAATATGTTACTTCTAGTCCCTTATTCTCCCCACTTAATTTTATCATTTAATAATTCCCTTATTAAATATATAATAGTAATTACTCACATAATTATCTTTAGCTTTCCTGTTCAGAAATCATAATTATTTAAATCTTTAGTATCTATTTTCTTATTTATAAAAGGTAATAATATTTAATTTAATTAATTATTAATTATATTTGTTATTATTATTAAATTTATTATATTATTTATTATTATATTTTATTTATATTATAATAATTTATATTTTATTAATTTATATTTTTTATATATATCTAATTTATTTAACTTATCTTATTGACGAAATATGGCAATTTCATTTCACCTATTATTATATGATATTTATCGGAGCTAATATCGCCTATATTATGAGATTCATGATAATCTATCTGATTTATTTGACCAGATTACTATTGATCTCTTTAAAAATATATTATATAATTTCAATATGTTATATTTTATAAACATCAATATAATTATATATTAATTTTATATTAATATTTTATTATTATATAATTATTATAATTATTATTATTATTTATATATATATATATTTATTAATTATGATTATATAATATATTATATTATAATATATATATATATAAAATTAGTGATATTATATTGTATTCGTATTTCATATGTGTCTTAATTTCTACTAATTAAATTATAGGATTGAATTATAATTTTTTATAAAATTTTGAGAGTTCATAATTTTTCCAAGTTATTACTTTGTATTAATATTATTATGAACATGATTATTAGATGTCTGACTAGAAGCTCCAGAATCGATGTGTACTTCTGCTAGTATGATGATGGCTTGTGATCGATTAGAAAACTGATCATGGATAAGGTGAGCCTGTGTATAGTTAAGTCGTTTTGGTGTTGGGTATGTATATATAAAGAATAGAAGATTGAGTGCTCTGCGACACACATTCCACACACAAACCGGCATTTAGCCCTATGTTCAAAGGAGGGGAACTTTCTCTAGGTAATTTCTACTCCCTCAGGATCCGAACTAGGAATTCGATACAACCCACACGACCTTTGACCAAATGCGACTCTCTGCTTCGCATATTCTAAATGAATTGTCCCAAACCATTATGTTTTTTAATTATATCAATATAGGCATATGGTAATAATATAATTTATATAATAATTATTATATTAAATTTAATAAATTAATAAATATAATTAAATTAAATTATATAATAATATTAATGATTAACTTTAATAATTATAATAATTAATAATTTTAATTAATAACTAATAATTTAAATATTTATATAAATTTAAAATTTAATATATAAAATCAAATAAATATTAATAATAAATTAGTAATTATATAAATTAATTATAAATCAATATTTTCATAATATCTAAAGTTTCAATCAAAAATATAAACAAGGTGCTTTTAACATATATTATTATTGAGAGACCAAGAGTATGAGAAGTAGAGTATGAGAGAGATTGATGACGAGGGAGTCCTAGAGCAGAAAGAGAGGAGAGGAGAGGACCCCGTACCCTGCCTGATAGGCGTCTATAGCATGGCGGTCACTTTATGCGATGGTTTTGCTTTACTTTTAAAATTATCCTCTAAAAATAACTCGAGCAAACCATCACAACAGTTATCTCTATATTTTCGTACTGAAGATGCTCACATGTACATATAAGTTTATATCCATTATATTATTATATTTATTCTTATATTAGAGATGAATATTTATCACTATTAGACTATACTATAACAATTATTATCAAAGAATAAGGATTATATGATACGGCATTATTTTTATATTATTTAAGTTCTCCACCCTGGAGCTTCATGAAACCGAGACGGACCCTCACTATGTGATGCTATATTTAAATTAATATTAATAATTGACTTCTCAAACTTTCTGTGTGATTTATGTTTCTTAGAATCTTATCGCTTTAGAGAATATGCTTTAAAAAAAGCTCATTAGAATATAACTTGCTCAAAAATATAGTTAATAAATTATTATCCATTTAAATATTATTTGAAACTATTAACATAAATATTTACCTGATTATATCCAAAGGTGTTTTAATTACATAATTTAAATAATTTAATTAAATAATAATAATTATATAATAACATTATATATTTAAGATTAAATAATTATAAATAATTATGATAAAATTAAATAAATGCACCAATAATAATAATAATCAAATAAGATTAATTATATTAATTTTATATTATTTATATTCAATAATACGTAGTTAACTAAATAATAATGTGTAAGAGAGATAATATCAATGAAGTATTGGACAATAAATCTAAAGAGAAAAAGAGAGTAGAGTATGTTGAGAAGATTAGGATTAGAGTTATGAAATTTAAAACAGTGTTAGACAATGGTTAACTGAGAGCATCTAATTAGTCGAGAGATATAGTATCCTAGATAGAGTAAAAGCAAGGAACAGAACGAGGACACGAGCAATGTATAATTATGAATTAGATTTTTTTTATATCATTATATTTAAGTGGTACACAATAATTAATATCTATTGATATAAAGTACGACGGTACACCATTTAAACACTATTTGCACGAAGAGTAGCGAGAGATGTCCACTCTACATAAGCTCCAACAGAGAGATCTACTTGCTCTAAAGCAAAAAACAATTAACATCATATTCCCATCAAACAATGTATTCAGCATGATCAAAAACACCAGAACGAGCGAGATCTTTGTATATCTAAATCCATCTAACTATAAAATTATATCAAGATAATTTCGAGCACTATGATTAGACAAATTATATTGACACTATTTAAACAACTGAGTATGGTTATGTATTATTTTCTTTACTTCTGTGTGATCAAATTGGATTAAAATGTTTTTGATAAATAATTATGTTTTCAATCTTTTATATAATGATCAGCTTATTTATACTAATAATATATTATAATTATATATTATTATACATGGTTATGTATTAACGATATATTGGATACTATTATACATAATATATCAAATATTTTGAAAGTATCCATTTGAGACCAGAAATCATACCAGATATTATTTAAGGTACGGGTCTCCAGGCAGCTCATGCTATAAGTCACTTTAACCTTTATTAAATAATATTATATATGAGAGCTATTGGACCATCATACAAGGTCTATAGTTCATCCTACATCAAGATTGCCGTAACCGTCCGTCCTAATGGTTTTTTAAACTGAGAGATCACCACAGAGAGCGCATCATATTTGAGAGTAAGCGACGGCAGGGCGCACGAGCTATCAAGTTCCATCAACCATATAGTCTCTTATCTGAATCTCGAAGCATAAGAACGTGACTGAGCTTGTTAATAACCGTACCTTTATCGCAGGAGGTTTCTCCGTGGAGCTGTGCAATAATGCTGGATTATTCGTACATACGTTACTATACTCATCTTGTCGTAGTGTAGACTTTCCCTATCTTATGGTACTTCAGGAGCATAAGCCTTCGATTAAAGAGAGCTACAAGACCTAAATTTTTCACAGAGACATCTTGGTACGCAGCCTGTCGAAGGAGAGATAGCGCTCGAGTCACACAAGGATGGTAAGTTCTCTAATATTTTTTTGACTCAATATAATCGTTAAAATAGCAACTTACATACCTAAAAAGAAATCAAGAAGAGAGCTAATAAAATATAAGCAGTACTAACAGAGCTACGATGAGCCGTCTGCGCCGTCGTGTTCGCCGCATACTCTGCTGTAGGCTGCGTCATTTAGCCTTCACCTAATAGAAATAGTGCTCTTCTTCATTTCGTTCTACTTCACTATCCCCACTATGCACTCTACAAAATATTTGTACCGATATGTGACTATGTGGTGGGCGATACGATGGTGGAACGCTGTTGACGTCAGGAGGTGCGTGGTAGGATTGGACTTGTGAACACTTAAGGGACTCCTATGAATAGGCGCAAATAAAGCCTTCACGCTCTAGGAAAGTAGCCGCCTGCTAAGGCCAATATGTCGGGTATGTTGAATTTAATCTTTTACAGAAGACAGAGCGACAGATCTCTCTAGTAAATTAGAGTCGTTTTTACAGGATGGACAAATTCAGCAGTTGCCCTGAGTTAAAAACAAAACGGCCAATATATTAAAAAGATACAAAAACTTCCGGCGTGGAGAGCCAGAAATATATTTCCAAGGTCCTCAAAAAAATAGATGTTATTCCAAGGTCTTTTGAATCATCCCCTCTTTAATGAGACCCGCATACACTACACAGTTGGAGAGAGTAAGCTCAGACAATTCTCCTTGTACAGATTACAAGTCGATGATACGCTGTCAACTTTGTTGCGTAAATTAAGTACAATATATTTGTGATAGTTGCTAATATATATATATACCCCCTAAAATTTAATTATTATTAATTATAGAATTATAGAATCTTCCCTTTTATTTCAAACAATTTTTATCTCCTTTTAAAATAGTTTAATTCCATCCCGAATTTATATTAATTTATTAATTTATTTTTTTCTGTTTATTCAATTTATAAATGACATTATATATAAGTTATCAAGTTGAGTTTGATATCATTTATATACTATATATGGATAACTTCATTATATGATTGAGTTTATTTTTTATAATGAAATTATATATTATTTATATATATTTTTTTTTTCTATCATATGATGATTCAATGTTCTTATATTTATTGTAAAAAATTAGGTAAACATAATTATGAATAAAAAAAAATCTGGTTCACTCTAAATTTAACATGTTTTCAACGTTTTTTCTTTAAACTGATTATTCATATATAGAAATAAAAAATATACTACTACATACTAAAATATGAACAGCATAATTTACTTTATATTTTAGATTTATTTCACTCTGCTCACGGTGCTTCATCCAGCTGAGCCGATGTGTCAAGTAAACTACTTTACACTACTCTCACAAAATATGCTTCATACTCTTTATTTGTAAAGTGTTATTCATTCTTAGAATATTACTCTACAACAAATATAAGTTTAAAAGAGCAATATATTATGTGAATCCTGAATGCTGGTATAAAATTATTATTATTACCTTTATGATTCTCTATTCTAGATCTATTATTATTATTATTATTGAAATTATTCTATATTATTACCTTCTTTACTTACTTTATTTATTATACTATTTATTATATTTATTATTGTGAGTGATTTATATATTTGTTATTATTACTATTTATGATATAAGGTTAGATTCATCTGTACTTAATTAATTACTTATTTATTGAGTTAGTAAATTAATTACTCCATTATTTTATTAATTAATCGTAATGCTAAGAGTAATGAGAGATTAAATACGTATATATAAAGAGCGTCTGGTCTAAAATGTACGAGCGTGTAAGTTTACATAACGATATCTTTATTCAAGTTTAAGTGTGATCCTAATTAATCTTTTTCTGGCCTAAAATAGTTTACCATGGAGTGACGCAGGTGAATTGAAATCTTTTATATTATAAAATAAAAAATTAAATCCACCGAGAGGAGGAGACGAAAATTGATAATCAGTTCCATATTAAAGAAAGAAAATTGGAAGATTTAAGAATTTTCTAAAATATAATTTCTATAATAAAATTTATGACCATTATATATTAATATATATTAATACTATTATTTATTAGAATATAGATGAAATAAACCATGAAAAAGATTTAATATATTATATAATATACTTATATATATATATATATATATATATAATCATTTAAACTAATTATATAATATATATTATCTATTATATAATATAACTATATTAATATATATAATATTATATAATATATATATATATAATTAATATAACACATATAAATATATAGGCTAGGTATCTTATTTTACAGGAGAAAAAAATAAATATGATGAGTTTTGAGAGCAGTAGGAGAGGAAAAAATGAGTGCAATGATTAGTTGGAGTAGAATGTGGAGATGTATTGAGTGGGTCCCACCTGGCATGGATAATTGATCACCTACACTTGACGATTATACATAATTTGTGAGTGATAAATCCGTTCACGCAGAGTCCAAGTAATGCTACTTAGGTGGAGCGAGATTTCTGATTGCGACGTAGTTGCTTATATACTAATTAATAGTACATGATATAGGAAATAGCGATATAAGCTTTGCTTCTTATATCGAACTTTTTGATCTATATTACTTACTACTTAACTGCTATATTACTTTTATTCTCGAATGCTAGCTAGTAGTCAGCGGGAACGAGCCTTACTCTCCAGTCTGGTAATTGAGAAAATAAAGGAGATGAAGAGTAAAAGAAAGAAAGAAAGATAATCCAAATATTATATGATAGGGTTTATATATATATATATATCTGTATCATATACAAAATGGATAAACAAATCCTAACATAATATATATATACGACACTGTATGTTAATGCATATACTATAAATCGAATTACTATAACCCAAATATATCACTCTGAGTGACTACCTATTCATTAAAATAAGATACCAGTAGTTACTTATTGACTATATAATATTTATTAGTAATAATAATTGCACCTATGAACTTATATATATTTTTTCAAAATATAAAAGTATGTTTCAAAATATGTAATTTTAATAATATACTTAATTTCGATTCGTACGTGAGTGTGATGCGAGTGAAGGAAATAGCAAGAGGAGAGCGGAAAGACAGAAGGGATCATGAAGCATGAAGTGAATTGTGTATAAGGATGAGGATTAGTCTACTGAAATGATTTAATTGAATATATGTGAAGTTGGATATTGTAATAGTTTTGACGCAAGAATGTGGTTAGTCCATATATTGTATTATATGAAAGAAGAGAGATGAGAATATTAGGAAAACGAACTGCTCAAAAGATTCCTCAACAACAATTGAAAAAAACATTAGATAGGGATGATCCTTCAATAATCAAATGATGTTAATAAGACAATGAATAAACTTGATATGCAAATATAGTAAATAATAGGTTTATCGCAGGAGTCTGTCAAAAATTGTCAAACATATCATTATTTCTTCTCAATAGGTGGTTGAATAAAGTGAATGATATCACACTAAACATATTTATAAGTAAAGAATATATAATTAGGAGAGATCCAGAAATTAAAATATAACAAAATTTGAGTCAGGTAAAGAGTGAGTCTAGCTCGTATTCCAACAAGACAATTCGATCGTCATATAGTAAGAAATTTTTTTCATATATATCTCTTCCACTTGGTAAAATAACCTGAGAAACCTACTCTCTTTTATCACTTAAAAATGATTATTATATAAATTGAGATTTAGTTGAGTAATACCGTTAACCATACTTTTCACCATTATACAAACAGATACTCTCTTGATTTAAAATTGTAGAATATAAATGATATATTCTAATAATTAAATAATGAAATAATATTAGTAAACATATTTTTATAAGTATTTAATTAACTTTTACGCTTTTGTACATGAAATTTACGTACCCTATTATTAGTGGATTATCATTTCTAACAAAATATAATCTTTCTAAGTTTAACAATTAAGCACATATAATAGCATATGAAGAGGTAGCAAGCATAACAATAGTATCATTAGATAGAGGATGAGTAAGAATAGTAAAGGTGGAAATTCAATTAACTGTCAACATAGAAGAACCAAAGGTGTTTCGAAATTCTGTGAAACAGTTTTAGGTCATAATTAATTATTAAATTGAAACGATAGGAAAACAATGAAAAAAATTTGGGCTTTAGGAACTGATCTCTTATTAACTTCTGAACTCATTTTCTTTGCCAGTCATGTGGAGAGCCCATCAAACCAAGTCCAACAAGCTACTCATATTAAATATGTAAATATCTCGATGTAGTAAGACAATATAGCTCTGGCTAAATCTTCAGTCTTAAGCTTTTAAGAGGAGTAAAGCCTAGAAACTCTTCACGTACATTGCAATCCTTATCAACGAAGCGGAACACCAATCGATAGCTGTTCTTTTCCGGATATGTCTGCTGCCTCGTCTGCTAAAAGAGAGAACTATTTACAAGTTTACTTCATTCAAAATTTGAGAACATAATCAACTTTCCACAAATAAATTATAAGTTCATTCTGAATTCATATCTGATGTGTATTTAAGCTTTTACTCCGCTTGATTTCAAATATTCCACAAGAACAACATTCTCCGGCTTTTACTCTGAATTTGAGCAAATCTGAAAAATGACGAGTATCTGCAGTGCTAACCCTAATTAAGCGACCATCATTAAGTGACCCAATCAAAAATATTAAGAGAATTTATAGGTGCCAATTATTTGCTATTTTTTTAATAAATAAGGGCTCAGCAACATGCAGTTGCTCAGTTACCCTAACACGCTTATTTTATATTATTCGTTTTAAATTTCTTGCTGCTACCACAATCAATAATATTAGATTGTGCTCCTATGGATGGCATCTTTATGCCGTTCTGAATTTGCATGGACTTTAGCACATGAATGCATTCTATATATTCTAAATGGTTTTACAATAAGGAGCCAAATATGTCTCTTTTTATAGAATGTCTAAATAAGGTCACGCAATATAAAAACGGACCTTTCAATATTTTAGAATACGCTTATCAAGAATTGTGCAGATCTAACTATTCATAAAGGAAAGGAGCTTTTTCCTCTTTTAGCATCTTTAAAATTGTACATAATTGGTGGTTTGTACGGTTTTGTTAATAAGTCAACTTTAATCTTTAATATTGATCCCAATTATGTAATTTCCAATATGCAGGACATTTTCCTATTGGTACACTATATCCCAAGTTGGAAACACTACTAAATTTAATATCATTAACAAGAGTACTTAAAACCACTTTAATTATTCTTTATTGCTAGAACAAGCACTAAATGGGTTCGTAGTTTGCTCAATCACAAGGTGAATAACTTTATCAATCCTAGACCTTTTTAATATAAGCTTATCCATATTTTTCAGCTATTACTTTGTCAGATAATAATAATAATATTTTAACCACCTCCACTACTCCTTTCGGCTTCTCAAGCACACAAGCAGTTACTTCTCTTCCCAGGGACTATGGCAATTTTTTTCCATTACAGTCCTCAATATCCATGCGATATTCCTATTAAATGTTGTGAGCAAATGAAAAGCTATTCATGCATCTAAAAGTCTTAATTCCTAGTTTAAAAAAAAACATACAATTCAGAATTATTTCAAATGCTTAATTCTCTGAATGGGGGCAACAACGAATGCATGGATAGAGGTATACATGAGCGGCGCCGTTACAAGTCTGGCCAGGGTAAGCATGGCCCTCCCCTACATTTCCAGCCCCAAAAGTATCTCAAGATTAAAAAAAAAGGCTTTCGTATATATATAATATATTATATATATATATATATATATATATTATAAATATATAATATATTATATATATATAATTATATATATATAATATATATAAATTATATATATAATATCGTTTAGCCACTGTGATCTTAAAAAAAGTTAATGTGGAATTTTTCCATGAGATCAAAACTAGGTGTGGCCATGGCCTACCCTGCCCCCCCATAACGGCGCCCATGAATATATATATATATAATTACTATAATATATATAATATATATATAATTATACTATTATATATATATATATATATAATATATAATATACTATAGATATATAACATATATATATATATATATATTATATACTGAGCTCTATCTTTTTATAACCTTTTCAGATACACTCTACTTGTTTCGCGATCAGAGGAGAATAATAGACTTTATCAAGTAATATGCAGCAGCAGGACCCTAGTTTAAAAAACCGCAGAGAGGAAACGCCCGCAAACGTAATCAATTTCACACATTAAACCTACTGATTTAAGAATGTTGAAAATAAAGGCGCAGGATCATCCAGCTCACATTCCGCAAAAAATACCGCAAAATCGTCTGACAAACAAGCTACTACAATAAACAATGGGAACAGAAAATATAGTGGCTTGGATACAGTGAAGGAAAACAGGCGCATTTTGTAAAACTAAGTGCCAAATCTTCATGAAAGAAATAATCAAATTGTTCAACATAAGACAGTGGGGGTATTCGATAACCGTTCCATTCACAACTTTCAAAAAAGCTTTAGGAAAAAATGGAAATTAGTGAAGCATGAACGCTCTTTAGCACTATAAGTGTAGAAATGGAAAACCTCAAGAGACAGGCTATGAAGAAACCGATTCACGCTCAAATTGTTCAACGGAGTGAAAGTGAAAGAGACTTTAAATAGGAAAGTTTTAAAAATACTTTTGCGAGGATTGTATTTTTTGGTAAAGGAAGAAGAAGCTTACACTACTAAAAATATCAGAGTTTGATTGAAAGTATTTTTGACAAATTGGAAGATGATTTAAAACATGGAAAAAGATTCAGAGTGATAGGTCAGAATTACAGCAGCAGACCACTGCCGCGTCCCGCTTGAACATCTATTATGTATGGCGAAAAGTTTTGAAAATATGAGTTTGAAAAAAAAAACATTGAAAAAGAAATTCTCCATTTTAGCAGATGAGAGCTCTTCCTTTAAAGAAATTGAAATGGAAACTGAAGTATAATGTTTAGATAGTGGGAGAGTAAAAATCCATAGAAAAAGTTCTTGTCAATTAAAATACCAATGGAAAAGCAGTATACTATCGAAATGCTATTTGCCATAAGGAGCTGATCTTGATTTAAATTATTACAACATTATTGCTTTGGATTTGATGGTGCTTCTAATATGGCTGGAAAAGTTGGAAGTGTAAGAAAAAGGCTTCAGAAAAGGCAAACAAAGAAATTCTCTATAACACTGTAGATCACATATTATTGTTCCCTGGCAAGCAGCCTCCTGCAGGAAATAAAAATCAGAAGTGAAAAAGGTTTTGGTTTATATTTTTGGAAAGACATACAAACTGTTAGCCAGTCGCAAAAAAAAAGAAAAACCCAATTCTGCATGAATATTCAATCATTAATCAATGATCCAATCCTCCAAGATTCCAGAATGCATTGAAATGAAATGTTATTCTTCATTATAAGATGTGAATGCTGTCTTAAAGGAGCCATTTAAAGTCAATTACTTTGATAAGGTTTTGTGAGCATATCCACAAAGAAGGACAGACCTCTGCACCACTTGCAGCGGGTATCTGCTTGGAATATCAGAAGAAATGAGAGTGCCCTTGTCACATGTTTGAAATGAATGAATTCCTTAGTGCACTCTCTTATCTTAGGCAATGCTCTGCAAAAGAAGGACTTTATGACCAAAGTCATCCCCCTAATTACTTGGAACAAAATTGCACCTGCAAAATATTGTAAATCAGGTGGGGAGACGTCAATAGTGACTTAGAAAAAAACGTTCGGTGTGAATGTGAAATAAGGGAGAAGTTTGCATCTGAAGTGCGCCTGATTTCTGATGAAGATAAGAAAAATGCATTTAAAGGGATGAAGATATACTGCGATATGCGATAGTGTAATCGAAGAAATTGAAGAAAGGTTCAACGACAAATCAATTGATTTAATGATATTTGCTAGTCGCTTTGAGACGTTTCCATGCATAACAAATTTACCGGATATTGAAGTTAAAAATTTTTGTGACAGATTTCCGATCCTTAATGCGGAAGGTGTAAACTGACCTGAAATCCTTCATTTATTATATCAATTCCATGCTCGAAAGGGAAATATCTAAAGCAGATGAAAGCCCACTGTCGAAAAAATTGGAAGCGGACGTGGATTATGCAAGTACAAAAGTTCAGTGGAAATCCCTCTTGTAATTTCCTGTAACCGACAGCTTCGTAGAAAGCA
>JABUQX010067612.1:0-5000 GCA_015478945.1 Trachelipus rathkii
CCTCAGAAGAAATGTAAAGACTAAAATAACCCTTTTCATCCCTCCAAATTATCAAAAAGTGATAAAAATAGGTGAGGGGCCTTCCCCAAAAATGGTGGGTGATGGGGGGGGAAAACGGGGGTCATATTCGGATTCAGGAGGTCATTTTACATAAAAATCAGCAGGAATAGTGTCAGGGCTTGAAAAAAAAGTTTTTTTTGCAGACCAATGTTATAGTTAACTTGACTAACTAATTAATTGAAGTTTAAAAAAAAAAATTTTTTTTTGTTTGTTCTGATTTTTTTAGTTTTTTATTCATTTTTTTTATGCAGATTCCAATTATGTTTTTAGTTTTTCTCTAGCATTGACCGTTTTTGTGTTACGACGGCAGGAAGTATTTATTGGCATCTCATTTTGTATGGTGGTTACCCGTTAAGGAAAAAAAATTTTTTTTGTTTCTTCTGGTTGTTTTATTGTTTTTTATTCCGTTTTTTATGCAGATTCCAAATATGTTTTTAGTTTTTCTCTAGCATCGACAGTTTTTGTGTTAGGACGGCATGAAGTAATTATTGGCATCTTCTCATTTTGTAGGGTGGTTACCGGCATGGCACTGTGTAAAAGTCAGTTGCCATTAATGTTTTATAGAGATTTCATGCTTAATAAGAACGATTATATATATATATATATATATAATATATATATATATATATAGTATATATATATATATATATTATATATATATATATATATATATATATATATATATATATATATATATATAATACTATTGTTTAAGCTAGCATTCTAGATCAATAATATTGAAGGTGAGGTACACTAAACTTAAATATCTTTTATAATTTTCACAATATATCAATAATTAATAAACATTTAATGAAATATGCAAGTAGACAGTGTTAAACGTTGCCAGATTCATTTTGTTAATGTGGGTGGATTTATTATGTTAGTTCTAAAGGCAACATTTCGCACGCAAAATTGTGAAGGGAACGCAAGTATTGGATAGCGTATCAGGCTATTTCACCAGGATATTTCCAGAACAATTGGAAAGGCGATCACCAGGGACTTTGGGAAAGTGCCATAATGGGTGATTATATGTGGTTTTTGATGAGTGACCAAATCGACTCACAAGAGAAAAGCACGATCCACAAAGCACTTTTAGATGCAAAGCAAGCACGTTTTTTGCATATTAAAGCATTGATTTATATTTTATGGATATTAAATTGTATCTTATCAAGTAAAAAGTCTTTTTTAAGTTTCTGTTCGTAAATTTAAACCTTCAAATATAAATGGTAATACAGGGTTCACACTGAAATTTTGAATTTGAATTCCCTGACTTTCCCTGACCAAATCTGCAAATTTTCCCTGACCAGAGTGTTCGTTATTTTTGGCGTATAAAATATCTATTAATCATTATTGCAGCCTATTTACTCAGTTCATACATTAAATTATTGAAAATTTACTTTGGAAACTGTTCATCATCATGGATGAATTTAAAAAAATATTTATTTTTTTTTTAGTAATCAGCCTTTACCTTCCCCATAGCCGTCCATAGTCACTCTTTTTTTTTTTTTTTTTCCAAAAGTAAACATGTTTTATTTAAATACACAAAAGAAAAATAAATTAAAAGCTTACATTAATAGCCTAGGTGAATAACGTCCGCTGATCACAAAAGTTCTAAATGGGGAGATTTAGGTTAACTTTTCCTTCTCAAGCATCTGAATTTTTGATTTTATAGCGTCTTCTTCTGTCAAAGCTTTCAGTTTTAACATCTTTCTCTGCTCTTCAAGTTTATAGATCTGTATGGATAATTTTCTTTTTTTCAACCTTTTTATTCTCTTCTTTTTGGTTCTGTTTTGACTCTTTGAGATGTTCTTCACATCTCTTATGGGCAGCTCTTACATTTGTCAACATTTTTTGAGTGATAGGAACTTTATGAATACTTTCATGAGATCTTATAGCATTGTGCACTGTTCTTTGAGAAATCAGACTATGTTCTTTCAGATTCTCCACTAAAATTGCTTAATTTATAAAAAAAACCCTCCTTTCTACTGTCGGCATTTCATGCGAAAATATCATCCTAATTTAATAATTTGGGCCACAATTTCACAAGTAACATTGATTCCCAGGTACTATAAGAAAAAAAACTAATCAAGTCTCTTAGAGAGACATCACCATCCAAAAATATTTTGATTTTAATTCAAGGGGAAGAATGAGCTTCACTGCAAAGTAGAAGTTTTGTGCTTTTGGCTTTCTAGATAAAATAGGGAGCAGTCATGGTTAATCAACCATATTTAACATTTCATCGGCCACCAAATTTTAAAAATTTGAAGCTACCGCACTATTATGGAAACATTAATTTAAATGTTTCCCCTATAATCTACACACGAGTTTAATGACATTTTATCATCACCACCTTTAATGCTCATAGTATTTCAGATCTTGTAACATCATCTTTAATGCAAAAAGATGAAACTAATTGATAAACTGGTTTTGGTTGGTTATTAATAGAACACTCAGGGACATTTACAATCGTTTGAGTATGATTAGAAGTTAATGGAATGGCATAATTTTTCAGTGCACACACTTCAGCTAATATTTGTATTTATTAGAAACATAAGCGAAAACCGTTTTCATGATGGTTGGTCTGCTGAGTTTGATTAAATTCAAATGAGTTTCCCCTCTTGAATGTGAAACTTCGGTTGGCGTCCGCATGTTAGATAGATCAAAGTTTTTTTACAATATTTTTTTAGCATGTATGCTTGAACTATCAGCTCCATGATGCAACTCTCTGGTGGACTGTGTCTTCTCTTTTACCGTCAATTCCTGAACGTTAAAGTTATTTTTTTTTTATTTTTTTTATATAATAAATAATAAATAAAATACCTTCAACTGCACAAAAATCCAAATCACTTCAGTCACAAACCTCAAAAAAAACATCTCAAAAAGTATAAATCCCTAAAAAGAATAAAGATATAAACAGATTAAGTCATACAGTCTAAAACATATCCATATACCAATCACCTTCATTGAAGGATGAACTATGGGAACAACCTCTACGAACAGAATTCAGGAAGAATAGTAGGTTAATATTTAACTAAATATAGAAAAAGGCAGGATAGAAGTAGATTTTCATGGAAATGTCATTCCTCGCCATGACCTTTTCATTCACTTATAAATACCTCTCTTTATTCCAGCAGCAATTATAGCAGTAGAAAAAATATATCAAAAATATGCAACTTGGTCATGGATCATTCTTCATATGTTTTGAAATTTTAAAATTTCCGACTTTCAGCATATCTTAAAACGTTTCCCTGACTTTCCCTGACCAATTTTTTTTTTTTTTTTTTTTTTTTGTTTTTCCCTGACCTTCCCTGACTTTCCAGAAAGTGTGAACCCTGTAATAAGTACCTACAGTGTAAGCTCATTAACAAACCATAAAAATGCCAAAACTTAAGTATTGCAATAACTCTCAAAGTATTGATGATAGAAAAAAAATGAAGGTCATTTCTGTGTTCAGCGTCAAAATATATATAAAATTCAATAAAAAAATAAAAACAAACATTTTTTGTGTTACATAGTGTAATTTATCTGACCTATTTATATTCAACATGTCCTGGAATCTAAATGAAATATATCTGTTTGCCTCAACTCAACAATTTACATATATATACTGTACTTGTTTTAACAATTAAATGATGAGTTGATAAACCTTTTCTATTGCCATTAGTACCAAAACAAAAAATAGCAAACCTAGTTTACGTTTTTGATTTAAAGGTATAAGAGAAGAGCATGATGAATATAGCTGTCCTGCAAATATAGAAGCGGATTACTTTCATCATTTTGGGTGGTGCTACATCATCCCCTACTATACAGTAATATATATTAGTGGATGACGATTAATTGAAAAGAATATTTAAAAAATTTATATTATTTTAATAAATTAAATTTATAATAAGGAAGAATTAAATTGTGTTCACTTCATTCTTATTTAAATGTGTAAATACATTAGGAACTGCATTAATACATAAAAAGTTTTCCTGTTATTCATTAACATCTTGGTTTTGTTTCTAATTTCTATATTATAATAATAAAAAATAATAATAATAATAATAATAATAATAATAATAATAATAATAATTATTCCTCTTGATAATAATGATTTATTTAATATTAAATTAGTGATGTGCCAGAAGTGAATCGTTGGCCAATACCAATACTCTCATTGATGCTACTGCCAATACCAATACTGGAATTTCAGCAAGTACCAATACCAATACTTCCTATTAATTTGTTATATTGTAAATTTTTTATGTATGAAAAAGATCACCTATTATTTATATTTTCGAAACTTATTATTATTATTATTATTATTATTATTAATTATTATTATTATTATTATTATTGAAATTTAATATGAATTTGATTTTTTTCTGTTTTTTTTTTTTTGTTTTTTTTATTTTTATTCTTTCTTTTTTTCAATTATTATTATATAATTTTTGGGAGTATTTTCTTTTTTAAAAAAAACTACTCCAGCCAATCCAGCGATATATATATATAATATATATATATACTATATATATATATATATATATATATATATATATATATATATATATATATAAATATATATATATATAATATATAATACTATATATAATATAATATAATATATCGAAGTGGGCACCCCGCTCATTTAGGGGTAGTCCGCCTAGCGCACCTCCGCGCCTCGAGAAAACGTAGTCCGCTTAGCGCTCGCTCCGGCACTTATCGCAGATCAATCAACTTCGCGCTATCGCATAGTCGCACATCCCACGTCTCCCCGATAATAATGTGCGACTTCACAAAGATTTTATATTAAAAGTAATAGAATAATAATATATCCTCTTACAAAAAATTTATTTTGTAATATTCAATATGAAAAATGAAAGCGAATATTTAGCAAAATCTCAAGATTTCCAGCTTCCTCCTGCAAATGTCGCTTTCAAGGAAAAGAGATCCATATT
>JABUQX010067612.1:7500-20000 GCA_015478945.1 Trachelipus rathkii
CCAGGAGAAAATCTCCCGCCGTCATTATTCTTGGGTTAAGTATCAACTATTATTTATAATTATAATACACTCTAATACCATACACAATATAAATTATGGGCAATTTCTCTAATAGCGGCGCCTAGATAACTCCAAATATATAAATTTCCAAAACTTTTGAGTATCATATTCGTAATCAGCAACAAACGTTTTTTTCTCCAAAGGGATCGAACCTAGGATTCGAACCGCGACCTTGCCATGTGACTCCGTCGCTCTACCGTTTGAGCCACAGTAGCAGCAAAATATATAAATTTCCAAAACTTTTGAGTATCATTCGTAATCAGCAACAAAACGTTTTTTTCACCAAAATCACCTAAAAGATAATTCTCACACAATAAGATTTATATTTTATACAATAATAATTCTTTAACTGATCATTCACGCTTGAATATCAAGAAAGATCCTGAATAGGCATGATGCGGCTTCTTATAATAGTTACGCACCGAGCATCCTTCGAAATATCTCCATACTTAATAGAAATTACTTAAGAAAATACTCGAACGGAAGTTTCAATATCATTAACATTTTTGTTACCCTTTTTTTTTTTTTTTTTTCACTATTATAAGGACTAAACAATTTGTATACATTTTTGACCAATACAAATACCTGTGCTAAATGCCAATACCTTTTGGGAGCCAATACCAATACCAGGAAAAATGGCCAATACTGGCCAATACCAATACTTTGCACACCAAAATCATTCATGCTCTTTATATTTCAGCTTAATATTTTATGTAATTTTAATAAATAGTATCTTCAAAACATTGATTTTAAAAAATTTTAATATGTGAGAACATGAACAGACATATAAAATTCCAGTACTATAAATTTAGAGCTCTTAAATGATGAGGCAGAAACAATCTTTCTCCAGTTTCTGGTGTAATATTTTCTCACTAAATCAGCAGAAAATTGACAATGATGATTGAGAAAAAATATGACGATTTTGCTGATGATGATAAGTCATAGTCATAATGAATGATTTTAATTTTCCTGGCATTCAATGGGATTCCTGGTCTAATATGGACCATAGTAGTTCTGTATTATAAATTGTATACTAGACAACTTTTTGAGCCAGATGATCCATGAACCTACAAGACATGATGCACTGTTTAACTTAATATTAACTAACAATGAAAGTATGGTGGATGAGGTTAGAGTTGAAGAGAATTTAGGAGTTAGTGACCATAATGCATAATTAGATTTAACATGAATGTGATATCTGGGCTCAATTTGCGAGTTAATAAGAAAAAGATCTTAGATTTCCGAAATGGTAATTTTACCAAACTTTGAAACATGGTTAGTATAATTGACTGGGATAGAGTTTAAAGACTAAAACTGCTTTATCATGTGGGAACATTTTAAGCAAATTTTAATGAATATTCAGGCAGTATGTTTTAAAGATAAACCCATCAGGGTGGTGAAGAGAAAACCTTTTTGTTGGAATAGAGAGATAAGAGAGAAAATCAATGAAAAGCATAGATGTTTTAAAATATTCAAGGGTAGTAATGAGAGGACAATTTAGAAAATTATAGGAAAAAACTAGAAATGAACTTAATCAGTCAACAAGAAAGGCAAAGAGAGAAGCAGAAATTAATTTAGCAAGGAATAGTAATAATAGTAAAATAATAGTTTGGAGACAATAGTTCTGGTATGTATGTAATAAATAGACATGGAATTTGAAGTGAGGTAAAAGAAATTAAATCTTGACTGGGCCATATTGACCCAAGTAAAGCAGCAGGTCCTGATGGTATATATGGTAGAATTCAAATGGAGGGTAGTAGCAGTATTGCAAAGGCACTGTATTTGATTTTTAAGCAATCTATAACATTTGTTGAGGTATCAGACGACTGAAAAACAGCATATGTTGTGTCTATTTATAAGGTAGTAAGGAAGACTTGGGGAATTATAGGCCAGTTAGCTTAACATTTCTGGCTGTAAAAGTTTTGGAAAAGTTACTGAAAGGTCATATAGAGAAATTTTTGGAAGATGACAAGATATTATTGTATGACTCCCAGCATGGTTTTAGAAAGGGTAGGTCATGTCAGACAATCTTTTAAAATTTATGGAATAAATTACTGACTGCATTGACCAAGGAGATCCAGCTGATATATCAGGGTTGGCATAAAACCCAGATTTTTTGAAAAAGCCCAACCCACCCCAGGTTTTTTCTTTTTTCATAAAAAAAATGAAAAAACCTGGGTAAAATTGGGCAAAATCAACGGAACTTGACATTTACGATGCTTTTATATTATATATATATATATATATATATATATATATATATATATATTGTATGTATATATATAATATATATATATATATATACGAATAGTTAACTTTCAACTTTTAATATAGTTAATAGATATTCATATAATGATTTGAATGTAAGATTATTATATATATATATATAATATATATATAATATATTATATATAAAATATAAAATTTATTATATATTATTATATATATATATATATATATATATATATATATATATATATATATATATATATATATATATATATATATATATATATATATATATATCTATATACTATATATAGATAATTAGGTATATATATATATATATATACTTTCCTATATCTTTCTTTCTTCACCTTCCTCTTTGCCCCCAAAGATTGGGGGTAAGGTGCTGTACAAGCTGGAAAAGAAAAGCAGTAGGAGAACTCATGACAAACGTGAAAAGAAGCCAGCTTACGCCCCCATCTAGTACCATTAACTTCGTGGAGCCTCGTCACAGACAATAAAAAATCCACCTAGAGCATCAAAGGACCGTCGACGGACCCTCACTAATGGTAAAATCGTCAATGTAAGGGTTCATCCTGGCCCAGGTGGGCCCCAACCATGCCCCCCTTATACAAAACCCCGCCATTCTCTCCTATCATGCAACCTTACTCTCGCCTCTGCAAACTCACATTTCTCTCATTCAGACATTCGTTTCACCGACTCAATCCACTTTCTCTTCGGTCCTCCAGCCGGTCGGTTCCCAAACACTCCTCTCCACTATACATCCGCTAACCACCGACTTTCATTCATCCTTTCCACAACATGACCAAACCATCTCAAAATACTTTCATTTATTCTCTCCATTTACCTTCTTCAACACCACATGCCACTCTCTAATTACGTTCATTATCTCACTTTAATTAATTCTTTTCACACCTAGAATGCCCCTAAGATTGATCCATCTGAACACATTGAACTTTAGATCTATAACTTTTATTCCAGACAATAGTCTCACTACCATACAATACACAGTAAAACATACCCTCATGTAAGACTCTAGCGCACTCAAGACTTAGTCCCTTTCATTCACCACGATTTAATTTGCACCAGCCACCTTCCTGCATTCACAACTTTCCCTACTACACTCTGCAGTCCGTTCCCCTCTCATCCAACACATAACCTTAAATAATTTAAACTCAGACACTTGCTCCAGCTGCTCATCATCTAACATAACTTCACACTGAAGGACTGTCCTCACTCACAAGCCATAACCTTTACTCTAATCTACGTTTCCTTTCAAACCTCCTTTTACATACCCTGCCAAATCTTCTCCTACCATCCTCTCAAACTCTCTTCAGACTCGCCACACATAAAACCAAATATCCGCATACAATAGGTAGGGCACCCTTCCACTCCTCTCCATTCCTCCATCATTCTAAGCACCATTTCCCTAGCATCCCACCTCTGAATTCTTCATATAACCAATCCATATACACATGAATAACCAAGGAGACATAACACAACCCTTCTCACTCCGCTATTATCCTAAACCAATCACCATATTTATTCTATTCTTACACACGCTTCACTACGTCATACATACTTTTGATCAGTTCAGAAGCCTCCACACCAATAATATCACTAAATACCTGCCATAGAAGCCTTCCCTATTTAAACTTTATCATACCCCTGTTGTAAATCCATAAAACCCTAAATATAATTTATCTTCTTCTCCTCATTTTCTCAATCATTGTTTCAATGTAAAGATTTGATCCAGCACATCCTCTACCAACTCCTAACGCACCTTGTCTTCACACATCAGATCCCTCATCAGTCACTCGAACGCACTCTTTCGATGACCAAAAATACCAGCATATACCTTCCTACAACACTCAAATAAACTTATTCCTTCTATAATTTCTACAGTTCCCCTTTTCTCCCTAACCCTTATACAAGGGGTACTATTTACCACTGCTCTCCTCCAATACTTTGGAACTATAAAACCCTCCATAACGCTTTATTACAACAACTTCCAAATCCAAATCAATCACCATCTCGCCTCCGCTCTTGTTCATTTAAAAGCAAGAGATAGGTGGTAGTGGGCAGCCAACCCAACTACCACCGCCCCTTATTCAACTTCCTACGACACGCAGGACATACGATGTGGAATTCTTTTCCCCCGCACACAAGGGAATGAGTAGTAGGGATGTTGTAAGGGTGTTATCTAGAAAGTGGGTGTGTACTTTAATCATGTGTATATGATATGTGGGATATAAGGTGTTAGTAATATTTTGCCTGGAGGATGAGTGTGTGGAAGAATATGAACGCAAAAGAGAAGACGCAACAATTAAAAATGGGAGGTAATTTCATCGATCGAGTATGCAGCATCGTCCTCATATATATATATATATATATATATATATATATAATATATATATATATATATATATATATATATATATATTATAATATATATATATTATATATATAGATATATATATATATATATATATATATATATATATATATATAATATATATATATATATATATATTATATATATAATAGTTTAAAGTGGATCAGCAAAATTGTTGGTATATTATTTATTAATGGTTCTTTTCCTGTTGGCCAATTTGGTGGGCCACCTAGTGCATTAAAATTTAAAGGCACTGCATTTTTTTTAAGTTGTTGGTTATGTTGTCACTTTGTCAATGTGTTCAGCAATTTAGCAAAGGCCATGTAAACTTTCGAAAGTAACACCTCACCTAGTATAGTGGGTGTTTTTTAAGTGTGGGATGTCTTGGCCACAGAGCTTCAGCTTAGGGCTCTTTTGCGACTCCTGTTTGTCCGGAGTGAGCAATGTTACTGTTGATAAATAAAATAAAGAGTATTTAACTAGTAAACTAGATTAAGAAAGTTGAAATTAAAACTAAAGAAATTTTAAACATAAGATATTACTATCTTTCAATTAATTAGCCTTCAGTCTCAGTTGAATTTTATCCTTCATTTTTAACCTTTTTTTTTTTTTTTATAAAACCCAGATGTGGGTTTTTTGATGTTTTTTTTCAAGGTGGGGTTTATTGAAAAAAACCATTGGGGACAATCCAGTTGTCCCCAATTGTGCCAACCCTGTGATATATGTTTAGACTTCAGCAAAGCTTTTGATAGGGTTCCTCAAATAAGGCTAATGAAAAAATTATTGCAATGTGGTATAGGTGGAGTGGTATATGGTTGGATTAAAGAGTGTTTGTGGAATAGAAAACAGTGTGTACAACTAAATGGCAATAAGTCATCATGGGAAATAGCGAAGAGTGGTGTCCCACAGGGTTCAGTGCTGGGGCCACTATTGTTTCTCTTATATATAAATGATTTAGACCAGGAACTTAAATGTAAGGTTACTAAGTTTGCAGATGATACCAAAGTAGCCACCACAGTTAGGAATAGTGAAGGATGTATAAAGATTCAAAATGATCTTGATAAACTTCTTGGGTGGGCAGATAAGTGATAAATGAATTTTAAAAGTAAAAAGTGTAAGGTTCTTCACCTAGGTTACTCAAATTAAAGTTTTAACTACGATATGAATGGGGATTGCTTTGAGTCTGTGGACCAAGAAAAGATTTAGGTGTGATTATAAGCAGTAATTTCAAAGTAGCTTAATCAGTGTTTTAGAAGCAAGGAATAAAGCTAATAGGGCGGCAATGCTGGGTATATATAATCGCAATATTGTTTTACAAGACCAAGAAAAGGTTATAAGTAAACTTTATAATAACATAGTTAGCCAGTATTAGAGTATTGTGCACAAGTTTGGGCCCCTTATTTAAAGAAAGACTTAGATATGCTAGAGAGAGTGAAACATAGACATTAAGACATTAAGAATATAGAGACAGTAAGAAGCCACATGGGCCTGTCGAGACTGTCCCAGTCAACCCACTAACCAAGACATATGCTCAATGCAAATCCACAAAGCAACCCTAGGGCTTGTCAATTACTGTAACTACAAATCCACCAATTTGGCTTAGTCCAAAAATAATGATATAGCTATACATGATACCCAAGACCATCCACATGCATTAATAACTAAGTTATGGTCACACATGCAGTCTAACATTTTATTAACTACTTATAACAAAAACCCGCCCATTTGGCTTCGTCAATATATTATATGATACCCAACCCATCCATAAACGTATCCAACCCTTTCTTAAATGTTGCAATCAAGTCACACTCAACAACCTCCTTTGGCAGACCATTCCAAAATTTAACAACCCTATTACTGAATGCATGCTTTCTTATATCAAGAATGGCATGCTTTCCTCTTAATTTTCTTATTGTGCCCCGTAGGTCATGTCATGCTCTACTATGAAAAATTATATTGGTCAATGTCAATAGAATAGATGTAAATATTTTGTAGACTTGTATCATGTCCCTCTGAGAAATCGCCTTTCACAGAAAACATTCCAATACTCCTTCAGCCTCTCCTCAATAAGCTCTTACCCTCAAACCCAGAAATCATCATTGTTGCCCTACGTTGAACTCGCTCTAGCATATCTAAGTCTTTTCTTTTAAATAAAGGGGCCAAAAACTTGTGCACAAACTATATTACTGGTTCTAACATAGCTATTATACAGTTTACTTATAACTTCTCTGCTTGCTCTTGTAAACACATTGCGATTTATTATGCCCAGCATCTTATTAGCTTATTTCTAGCTCCTAAACACTGATTAGCTACTTTCAAAATTACTGTTATAATCACACTAAATCTTTTTCTTGGTTCACAGACTCAAGCCAATCCCATTCAACATTTGTAGTTAAAACTTTTATTTGAGTAACCTAGGTGAAGAACCTACATTTTTTACTATTAAAATCATTTGCCACTTATCTGCCCACCCAAGAAGCAACTCGGGAAATCATTTTTGAATCTTTATACATCCTTCCCTACAATTCCTAACTGTGGTGGCCACTTGGTTTTCATCTGCAAACTTAGAAACCTTGCTTTTAAGTCCCTGTCTAAATCATTTTTATATATGAGGAACAATAGATGGCCCCAGCGACTGAACCTGTGGGTGACACACTTTCACTAAATTATCCCATGTGATTTATTGCCATTTTAGTTGGTACACACTGTTTTCTATTTCGCAAACCACTCTTTTAATCCAACCATGTACCACATTGCAATAACCACATTGAAATAACTTCTTTATCAGCCTTATGTGGGGAACCTTTCAAAAGCCTTGCTAAAGTCTAAATATACCATCGAAACTGGGTCATAACAGGTAGCACGCAGTCAGTAATTGTTATTTTATACTGTTGTAAAAAGGTTTGGTCTGACATAGACCTACTTTCTGAAAAACCATGCTGGGAGTCATACAATCCTTGCTATCTTCTAAATATTTGTCTATATGACCTTTCATTAACTTTTCCAGAACCTTTTCAACCAGAGATGTTAACTAACTGGCCTATATTTCCCCAAATCTTCCTTACTACCTTTCTTATAAATAGGCACACATATGCTGTTTTTCCAGTCATCTGGTACCTCACCAAACCTCACTAAATGGTCGCTTAAAAACAAATACAGTGCCTTTGCAATGCTGGTAATACCCTCCTTCAGAATTCTTCCATATATACCATCAGGGCCTGCAGCTTTTACTTTGGATCAATATAATTTATTAAACGTTCGAGTAGCTTCAAAAGATAAATTCAAATTCTGTTAAGCCACCTTGTAACATGCCTACAAGAACTATTAGTCTCCAAACTATTATCTAATCTTTCCCCAGTAAACACTGAAGCAAAATAAGCATTGAAAATGTTGACCAACTCCTTATCTGAACTCACTAAATTTGCATCAATTTTTTTAATTAGACCAATTGTCCTATTCTACTTTTTAAATTTATAAAAGCTAAAAAAACTTCTTCAGATTCTTATTACTATTCCTTGCTAAAATAATTTCTGCCTCTCTCTTGCCTTTCTTATTGACTGGTTTAGTTCATTAATATTTCCTTAAATTTTCTAAATTTTCTTCCTTATTACTACTACCCTTGAATATTAAAACATCTACGCTTTTTCGTTGATTTTATCTACTTATCTCCTCCTATCCACCAACGGTTTCTCTTTCGCCACCATGGGTTTATCTTAAACATACTGACTGAATATCAATTAAAATTGCTTAAAATGTTCCCACATGATAAAACAGTTTTGGTCTTTAAAACTCTTTATGCCAGTTTAGTTGTACTAAGCATGTCTCGAAATTTGGTAAAAATCGTCCTGGGTTTTTCGGAAAATCTAAGATCTTTTCCTTATTAACTTGCAATTTGGGCCCAGATATTACACTCATATTAAATCTAATTATATTATGGTCACTAAGTCCTAAATTCTCATCAACTCTAACTTCATCCACCATACTTTCATCGTTAGTTAATATTAAGTCTAATAGTGCATCGTATCTTGTGGGTTCTTGAACCATCTGGGTCAAAAATATGTTATCTAGTATACAAATTATGAATGCAGAACTACTATGGTCCATATTAGACAAGGAATCCCAATGAATGCCAGGAAAATTAAAATCACCCATTATGACTAGAGCAACAAGGATGAGTTCTGGGTTTGAGTAAGAGCTATGAGGAGAGGCTGAAGGAGTTAGGAATGTTTACTGTAGAAAGGTGATTCCTCAGAGAGGCCATGATACAAGTCTACAAAATATTTCCATCTATTAATACAGAGACCAATAAATTCTTCATAGTAGAGCACGGACGGGAGACCAGGGAGCATAAGAAAATTAAGAAGATTCATTCAGTACTAGAGTTTTTAATTTTTGGAATGGTTTGTCAGAGGAGGTTGTTGAGTGTGACTCGATTGCAACATTTAAGAAAGGATTGGATAGGTAGCTATATGGATGGTTTGAGTATCATATAGTATATTTTGTCTAGGGTAAATTGACAGGTTTTTGATTACAGTACTTATTAAGGTTAAACTGCATGTTATGACTATAACAAGCTTATTAAAGCTTGTAGTACTTTGTACTTTAGTTATAGTTTTTTCTTTTAGTGTTAGATTTTGTCTATACTATGTAAGTTATTGACAAGCCCTAGGGTGCTTTGTGGATCTGCAGTCTATACTATGTAAGTTATTGACAAGCCCTAGGGTGCTTTGTGGATCTGCATGAACATGTTTGGTGGTTGGTTCTATTTAGATGATTGGGGCAGTCTGAATAGGCCCATGTGGCTTCTTATTGGCCCCATATTTCTAATGTACATGTGAAAAATCAAATACTAGGCTTTTAAATGCGGGTAAAAGTCCTATGTACCAGAGACCAAAAACCCAAGGGCTGTAATGCCAAATTCTCTTTTTTTCTTTGCTCAATTATCTAGATCTCCCCAGAAACTTGACCATTTTCAGAAATTTACATTAAAAACAAATTACAATAAGGCCTTAAATATTGTATTAAATGATTAAATAATTTTAAAAGAAAATTCAATAATACATACAGAACTTTATAGAATATAATACCTTGTATGAAGGAGGGTAAAGGGAATCATAAGTAATGGATCCCCTTTCTTCATTTTCTGTGCTGTATACTTCAGGTACTGGAATAACTCTATGATGAAATATGGCTTGTTGAAGATGATGTTCCTAATGAAACAAGAAAATTATTATTAGTAAAGATGAATTAAAATAATTGTATGTGAAATCAAAATTAATGAAAAAAGTGGAATTGAGCTTAAAAAAGTTCTCAAACTCGAGGGGCACATAACACTTTAAAAAAATTTTCATCTTAAAAATATAATCATGCAATATTTTCTTTTAATCCTCGGAAATTGTACCCTTTACAGTGTTATCATTGTTTATAAATTTTCTAATATTATTCACTAAATTTTTATAATGAATATGGGTTCATTACCCATTAATAATTTATTTTAAAAGGTATCAAGAATGGATATATACTTTTGAGTACCAAATATTTTTACAACTAGGAGTAGAAGACTCAAGAGTTAGTCCCTTTACATCCACCTAGGATTTAATTGCACCAACAACTTTCCTACTACACTCTACATTATCCGTTGTGATTTCCTTTTTCATTCAACATATATCCAAAATATTTAAGCTCGAGACAATTGTTCCAGTTGCCCACCATCTAACATAACACACCAAGGACTGTCCTTACTCACAACCATAACCTCACCCTTATCTATGTTTCACTTTCAATCCCCTCCTTTTACACACCTGCCAAATCTCTATACCAATCTTCTCAAACTCTTCAGATTTGCCACAAAACCAAATCATCTGCATATAAAAAGTAAGGTACTCTCCACTCTCTTCCATTATCCATCATTCTAACACCTTCCCCTGCCACCCCAACCTCTAATTCTTTCATAGCAACACCATCCATAAACAAATTGAATAACCAAGGAACATAAACATTCCCTGCCTCACCACTATTAATATTAAATAATCACTTCAATATATATATATATATAACAAATAGAAAAATATATATCTTTCTTATTTAATTCATATTTATATATATATATATATATATATATATATAATATATATATATATATATATATATATATATAACTCTTAACTATATATATATATAGCGTTGGGCGGAAGGTGACCAGGCCACGGCTTTTTAGAGAGGGGTGATTCGGTCCACTCTAAATAAAATAAAAATAAATAAAATAAAAAAATTTTTTGCTCATTTAATAGACACGCGGTAGTACCACAAGTTTTATTTAGATCATCTTTAATTCTAGAGAGTTTTTATATTTTTAAAAAATACATTTAATAAATTAGGGTTCAAAATGCCCTTCAATAGAATTTCACTTTGAAAAATGTGAGCTTTTTAACTTTGTTATAAAATGAAAATTGTGGATGGATTTTATTATTTTTTCAGTGTATACACTCGAGTATGTTAGCTTTAAACTGGCAAAGTAAATTTATATGTAAAAGAGGAATTTAAACAGATGGTCCGATTCACCCCTCCAAGGTGGTGAAGAGCTTTTTATTAAAACTTTAATAAAACTTATTATTTTAGAATTACATTATTATTTTTTTGTGTGCTTATTACCTACTATATGGCCTTGAATTTCAGAAAAAAAAAGAATTCCAAAAAGTGCATTAAGGGAAAGTCGGGAGACAGAAGTTATCCCTAAAGTGGTCCAAGTCACTCCTACTTACAATGTATATATATATATATATATATATATATATATATATATATATATATATATATATATATATATATATGTATATACTATATATAGCAGTCGATGAGTGTTTCTGGTTCACACAGGTCGCTGGCACTAATCTTCCGACCTTTCCCTAATGCACTTTTTAAATGCACTACAAGGCCATATAGTAGGTAATAAGCAAAAAATAAAAATGTAATTCTAATAATAATAGTTTTTATTACTTTAAGCAAAGCTCATTCCTTTTGAGCCTTGGAGGTAATCGGACCACAAATGTCGTCGGACCATCTGTTTAAAATTCTCAATTCAATATTGAATTTTATATTTTAATTTTTACTTAATATATTAATTGTTTATCATATTAAAATTAGTAATAAGTAATAAAAATGTCAATAATGATACATAAAATAAGAATAAAAATAAGGTGGTCCGATTCACCCCTCCTGTCAAAAATTTTGACACTTTTTGGAATTTGTATTTTTTATATAAATTTCATTTTTTATTTTAATTTTTACTTAATATAAGTAACTATTTATTACATTTAAATTAATTATACATAATAAAAATGTCAATAATAATACGTAAAATACGAAAAACAATGGTGGTCCAATTCACCCCATCATCAATTTTTACGGTGGGGTGAATCGGACCAAGTTTGTCCCAGTGATTTAGCCACTAGTACTGTTTGGAACAAAAATTTGCTTTGGCAGTTTAAAGCTAACATACTCGAGTGTATACACTGAAAAAATAATTAAAATCCATCCACAATTTTTCATTTTATAACAAAGTTAAAAAAGCTCACATTTTTCAAAAGTGAAATTCTATTGAAGGGCATTTTGTACCCTAATTTATTATATTTTTAAAAAATATAAAAACTCTCTAGAATTAAAGATGATCAAAATGAGTGAAATTTTTTTTTTTTTTTATTTTATTTTATTTAGAGTGGACTGAATCACCCCTCTAAAAAAGGTGGGCCCAGTCACCCCACCCAATACTATATATATATATATATATATATATATATAT
>JABUQX010067612.1:22500-42500 GCA_015478945.1 Trachelipus rathkii
TTTCAGTGAATGAAATATTAAAAGAATAATAAAAAAGTATAAATAACAATCAAATAAGAAAAATTAAAATAAACTTCAAAATCTATTTTCAAAATTCATTAATTATAGTTTTTCCAAATTTCTCAGAATGGGTAAAAGCTAAAATTAAATATATTTAAAAAAAAATTTAAATTATTTCCTTAAAATACTTTTAATTAGTTAGGCTATTTAATTATTTCATATATGTTCAGAATTGATTTACAACTTGGCATAATTACATTTTTTAACTAAAATTTCACAAAATATTTTTTAAATAAATATAACTTATTACACTGTTTATATATATATATATATATATATATATATATATATATATATATATATATATATATATATATATATATATATATATATATATATATAATCATAACATTTGTCAATTGGAGAAATATCAATATGAATTCATATAAATACAACTTAATAAGCACTTATTTATTTATTTAAATTAGATAATTTTTACTATTTTTTTTATTTCATTACATAAACTATATCTAAAATTTCATAATTAAGAAAAGTTCAATGATGAACAACATGAATTGCATCAGTGTCCACAGCAACATCCAAAACATGTTTGTGACTGACTGAGTCATATTTTGGTCATTTAAATTTACCGCCTTAACAATCCAAAATGGCGGATAACAAAAAGCCCCTCCCGTTTGGAATACAGAAAAATATTCCAACTCACCGTTTCTTCTTCCTTTTCCATACCCGTAGGTAATTGTGGTACTGTCCTATTAGTAACATTATTAAATTCTGAACAATCGGAGATATCTTCTTGAAAATAAATAGGTATTGGTTTGGTGGCATCGAGCTGCCTTGCACGAAACTTGCTCATTGTAGAAAAACACAAGTTTACACTATATCAAGCCCTCACCACCTCACAAACACTATTTTTTAGAACTGTGGGGGCTTAGCGGGCCACAGCCCACCTTAAAATACTAAAAAACACACCTATAATGTGCCCATTTTGTCTGATTTATGAAAACCAAATATAAAAAGGAAAATATTGATAAAATTTTCTTTTTCAATTCACACAGGGTCTTTGTCCTAACATGGCGGTTGACTTCCCCCAACATAATTCTCTGCGCGCCACGGATACTACCGCCATCTATCGTTAACAGAAGTCTAATGCATATCTAATGTTATTATGCATAACATTTAATTTTTATTTATAAACAAACATTAAAACTGAAAAAGAGCATTATTTTGAATTCAAAAAATTCAAATTAATTATATATATGCATATTAATATGTATTAAGTTTTCGTTTTATCAAATTTTTCAGTGTATCGTCTTGCCACATTTTCTTTGTAAATAATAAATTTTTCAAGAGACACTATAGTAATATATAATTTATAATAGTTTTTAGAAATCTGTTAATATATATATATATATATATATATATATATATATATATATATATATATATATATATATATATATATATATATATATATATATATATATATACTATATATATATATATACTGCTATATGTATATATATATATATATATATATATCTAATATATATATATGTATATATATATATATAACTATATATATATATATATAAATATAATAATATATATATATATATTTGCTATATATATATATAATATATAATAATAATAATAACATAATATATATATATATATATATGTATATATATATATACACCAACTATATATATATATATGTATATATATATACGAGTAATAATAATAATATATATATATATATAACCAACTCCCATATATATATATATATGCTATATATATGTATATGTATAATCAACCAATAATAATATGTATATAATAATAATATATATATATATAATAATATATATATGTTCTAATAATAATATATATATATATATAATATAATATTATATATATATATATATATATATATATATATACATATATATAATATAAATATATGTATATGTATATATGTAGATAACGATAACTATAAATATGAGTGTTGAAATTGCCCTATATATATACATATATATATATATAATAATAAAAGTAATAAAATATCTTCTTTTTGGTATATATTTAATAACCAGCATATAATATATATATATATATATATATATATATATGCTGTATATATAATATATAGCACCATATATTCTTCTTGCTATATATAGCTAACAATGAATATATAGCAGCCATGTATGAAATGTATATAACCAGTATGTGTATAATATGTAACATATAAAGTATGTATCTTTCTATATAAATGTACCTATAAAATAATAACCAATATATATATATATATATATATATATATATATGCTGCTCTCTATAACATAACCATATTTATTTATATATATATATATATATATATATGTTATATCAAGAGGTAGGCACCCGCAACTTTTTTGTTAGTCCGCAATTCGCAATTCCGCTAACTTTGTTGGACATTCCGCAGTTCGCAATTCCGCAACTTTTTTCTGCTTCGCCAGTCCGCTATCGCAATTCCGCAACTTTTTCTTCTTCGCCAGTCCGCTATCGAAAATTCCGCAATTCCTGTAACTTTTTCTGCTTCGCCAGTCTGCTATCCGCAAATAAGGCTAATTCATGCTAATAATTTTCCACTATTGAAGTCTGCAACAGTCCGCTAACCCTTTATTGGTAGTTAAAAACATAATTTCCAATAAAATTACCTTACAATTTATATATTTATTATTTAATAATGTTATTTTTATATATAACAATTAACAAGTTTTATAACAATGGGTTATATATATATATATATATATATATATATATATATATATATATATATATTTACTAAATAACAACTTTATATATATATATATATATATATATATATATATATTAACATATATATATATAACCAACCTTAATAATATATATATATAACATATATAACTTATATAACAATATATATATATATATATATATATATATATATATATATATATCTATATATAGCATATATGCTCTTTATATATATATAAATAAACTATTTATATATATATATATATATATATATATATATATATATATATATATATATATATATATATATATATATATATATATATATATATATATATATATATATATATATATATATAAATAAAATGTTTTTTTGTGGCAATTTGTTGCCAGAGTTTTCGTTTCGTTCGAAACAACTTATCGTACAAGCGATCTCGCCTCGCGGATATTTGACGTTTTAAAACCATATATATATATATATATATATATATATATATATATATATATATATATATATATATATATATATATATTATATATATATATATATATATATATATATATATATATATATATATATATATATATATATATATATATATATATATATATATATATATATATATATATATATGGTTAGGCCAGCTTTTCGATTATCCGTCATATGTATCTTAAAAACTATTAATGCTACAGTAAAACGGAATACATTGCTGGAATGCTGGTCCAAAAGTTTGCCCTGGAAATGTAAAAAAAAAATAAAAATAAAAAATTATATCTCAAAAACTACAATAGCTACAGCGAAAGGAATACATTTTTGGAATCCTGGTAAAATTTCAGATAAGAAAATGTAAAAATAATAATAATAAAAAAAAATTATTGTTAATAAATATAGTAATATGATTAGAGAGGCCCTATTTAGAGACCTTTTATTGTTTCGATAAAATAAATAGACTTTCACAATAGAATTTTGCTTTTTTTACTAAGAATACCCCAAGGGTGCATACCACACCGATGGCAGGAGTCAGGGTCTCTCGGCCTTCCAGGGGAACTACCAGGGTAGGACTAATTCCCCCCTCCAGGGAGGGTCTCCGGAACCCCGCTCTTTGGTATTTGGGTGTCGCGGGGTTCCTCCGCCCCTCCTCCCTCCCCTACGGGGGTATGGAAAACGTCCCCCTATGTTCCCCGTCGGCTCCGAGCCCCCTAGTGTGCCGTATAAAGCAAAATTTAATAGAAGTCTATTTATTTTATCGAAACCAATAAAAGGTATCTAAATAGGTTCTAATCATATTACTATATTTATTAACAATAATTTTTATTATTATTATTATTTTTACCTTTTCTTATGTAAAATTTTACCAGGATTCAAAAATGTATTCCCTTTTCCTTTGTAGCTATTGCAGTTTTTGAGATATATATATATATTTTTTTTTTTTTTTTTTTACATTTCAGGGCAAACTTTGGACCAACATTCCAGCAATGTATTCAGTTTTACTGTAGCATTAATAGATGTGTCAGCTAATCTGGAGACTGGCCTATATATATATATATATATATATATATATATATATATATATATAACAATATATATATATATATATATATATATATATATATATATATATATATATATATATATTTATATATATATATATATATATATATATATATATATGTATTCTATTTATATATATATATATATATATATATATATATATGGTTTAAAACGACAAATATCCGCGAGGCGAGATCGCTTGTACGATAAGTTGTTTCGAACGAAACGAAAACTCTGGCAACAAATTGCCACAAAAAGCATTACATATATATATATATATATATATATATATATATATATATATATATATATATATATATACTATATATATATATATATATATATATATATATATATATATATATATAACCTTTATATATATATATATATATTTTTTTTTTTTTTTTTTAACCTGTTCTAGGGGCGAAATTATATATATTATTTGTAAAGGTATTACACGGCAATGTAGGGGCTCGAGCCGACAGGGAACAGGGGGACGTTTCCATACACCCCGTAGAGGGGCGGAGGAACCACGACACCCAAAATACCAAAGAGCAGGGGTTCCAGGAGACCCTCCCAGGGAAATCTACCCGTAGTTCCCGGAGGCGAAGACCGACCCTACCATCGGTGCGAGGGCGCCACCCTTAGGGTATTCTTTAATTACATTTTCCTATGTAAAAATTTTACCAGGATTCCAAAAATGTATTCCTTTCGCTGTAGCTATTGTAGTTTTTGAGATATGATTTTATTTGTATTTTTTTTTTTTTATTTTTTTCATTTCGACCCCTAAAACGTCTATTTATGTATCATAGAGGCTACCTGAAATTTTTTTTGATCCCAGCTCCCGTACCGTGTGGGCGTTAAGTAACTTTTACCTATATATATATATATATATATATATATATATATATATATATATATATATATATATATATATATATATATATATATATATATATATATATATATATATATATATATATATATATATATATATATATATATACTATAAATCATTTATATATGCTATAATATATATATATATATATATATATGATCAAAGCATCCCGAAAAGACCAGGCATGTAACTAAAAACTATAACAGCTAAACGAAAATAAATATCATTTTATTAATCAGGAGACATTTTACCCATGAAATAAAAAAAAAAAATAAAAAAATAACGCTTTTTAAAAAATTAAAATTGTTAAAATTGTTGGAAAAATTACAGTTTTGAAAATAGGAAGAAGCTGTAGTAGTAGTCGGAAGGAGCGCGCAAAGTTGCCAAATGTTGAATTTTTCTTTTTCACTAAAGAATATCAGGTAAACAAGAACGATGCTTTTTGGAGAGTCGGGGTTTCTCCCGGCCTACCGAGGACGACAGGGGGACTTCGTCCCCTGTCCCTCCGTCGGCTCGACCCCCTAAAAAGGATATAAAAAGAAAAAATAATATTTTTCCAAAGCGTAAAAAATAAAATGGTATTTGACAACTTTTGCTCTCGAGAGACAAATGCAGGTTTCAAGGTCAATCAGAACGTACAATATTTCAGGTCTAAGATTTTATTAATTTTTAAGGTGTTATTAATAAATATTAGAATAAAATAATTTTTTTAAGTTTCATCAATGAAATTATTGCCTAAATCAAAAATGTTATTTATTTTCCTGTAGATGTTATAGTTTTCTAGTTACATGCCTAGCCTCTTCGGGATGCTAGCATATATATATATATATATATATATATATATATATATATATATATATATATATATATATATATATATATATATATATATATATATATATATATATATATATATATATATATATATATATATATAACATTTTATTTTTAATATTTGTTAGGTTAGGTTAGGTTAGGCTAGGGGTTAGGTTAGGTTAGGATAAGTTAGAAGTTAGGTTAGGTTAGGTTAGGATAAGTTAAGTTAGGCTAGGTTAGTAGGTTAGGATAAGTTATGTTACGTAGGTTAGGTTAAGATTAGGTTAGGTTATATATATATATACATATATATATAATATATATATACTTTATATATAATATAATATATATATATATATATATATTCTATAACAACATAATAATATATATATATAACTGCTATATATATATATATATAATATATATATATATATATATTTATTTATTTATTTTTTATTTTTTTTTTGCCCGGGTGTTATACACTCATAAATACATAAAATAAATACATAAATATGAACATATTTCATATATTTCATTCAATAACATCGTATTTTAAAATAAATCACAACACATGTTCACATTCCACGTAACACTGAATTGTCTATGAGTATACCAAAATAAGACTCCGGTGCATTAACCTTGCCAGACGTATAATTTCCAATAAACTTTCATTAATTATTTATTAATTAAATCAAATTTTTATAAATTGAAAATAAGTTTTTCTTATTCAATACATAAAAAAGGTATATTTTTGTTTAAATAAAATTATACTAAAAACTCTTTTTTTTTCTCATACAACTGTCGTCTTAAAGAGAATTTCCCCTATATATATATATATATATATATATATATATATATATATATATATATATATATATATATATATATATATATATATATATATATATATATATATATATATATATATATATATATATATATATATATATATATATATATATAAAGAAATTAAGATACTTTTAAGAAAAGTTTATTTAAAGAAAAATGTAGATAAATATGTATTAAATATAAAAATCCTCTTTCAATTATTAAAAATTTGATTAAAATTAATAATTAATAAATTAAATTATATTGTTTATCTTACGTTTGGCAGCGCTCTGATTAAAACTCATTAAAACTCGGAGTGAATTCAGGGTAAATTTGAAGTTAGTAGTAGTTTTGACCGTAGAAGGGAAGGGTGTGTTTTTAATTCTTTTTAAAAAGAAAATGTTATGATACAATGTATATGAAATATGTATTAATGATTATGAGCAAACAATGTAGTTCAATATTATTTATTCTTTTATAGATTGGTATAATTTTTTGTAGAAAAATTTGTGTGATAGAAATATTAAATTCGAGAAAAAAATGACCTGACCTAACCTAACCTAACCTAACCTAACCTAACCTAACCTAACCTAACCTAACCTAACCTAACATGACCAGACCTAACCTAACCCTAAAAGTGGTTTACCAAAAAAAGTCATATTGAGTTACTTTAATATATATACATGGGCGTAGGCAGGATTTCAATTAAGGGGGGGGGGCAAAGATTGTATATATATATATATATATATATATATATATATAACATATATATATATATATATATATATATATATATATATATATATATATATATATATATATATATATATATATATATATATATATATATATATAGCAGCTTTATCAGCCACCAAATGCTATCGACATACTGAGAGTTCCAGCGGAGAATACTGTCTGAAGAAGCTAGCTGAACAAAAAGCATACAGCTAGTTGACTTCAAGCCAATATGAAAACGAAAACACATTAAAACTATAAAAAATATGTATGTTTATAATATGTTAGTAATTAGTAATTACTCCTTCAGTATCTATCGATTGATTTATCCTTTTTTTTTTTTTGGTTTTCTACTAATAAACCCACCAAAAACATCGTCTGGCAAACATCTAAGGTTCAGTTTTTATTTCGCCAAGACATAGGAGAGCAATGCACCCCCCTCCCTACGCCCATGTATAAAATATATATATATATATATATATATATATATATATATATATATATATATATATATATATATATATATATATATATATATATATATATATATATATATATATATATATATATATATATATATAACATATATAAACATAAAAGTGGTTTACAAAAAAAAATATATATATATATATATATATATATATATATATATATAAAAGTAATGTTTATAATTTGGTGCCATATTTTTTGTAAACAAATTGTCGTACAAGTTTGCTCGGCTCGCGGTGATTTTTTCGTTTATTCTATATCTTCATATATATATATATATATATATATATATATATATATATATATATATATATATATATATATATATATATATAGATATATATATATATATATATATATATATATATATATATATATATATATATATATATATATATATATATATATATATGTGGTGCAAAAAAAAGAAGAAAATCTATAGAATTTTCAAAGAACTTTATTTAGATTAAAAGTTTCATAAATATATGTTGAACCTAAATATCATCGTTTTTTTTTTTAATTTATTTTTTTTTTTTTTTCATCGGAAATATTGGAAATTTTTTTTTCCCCATTTAGGGGACTCGAGCCGACAGGGGACAGAGGGACTAAATTCCCCAGTCGTCCACCAAGGGAGGCCGAAGACCCCGACTCCCTGCCATCTTTGCGGTTTACCCAATGGTATTCCTTTAGTTAAAGTAATACCATAGTGTAAAGGGAATTAAAATTATTCTTCGTCCCCCCTTCTGTCCCTCGTCGGCTCAAGCCCCCTAAATCTATAATTTGGTGCCATATTTTCAGTAAACAAATTGTCGTACAAGCTTGGTCCCGGCTCGCGGAATTTTTTCGATTATTCTATATCTTCACCTATATATATATATATATATATATATATATATATATATATATATATATATATATATATATATATATATATATATATATATATATATATATTTATATATATATATATATATATATATATATATATATATATATATATATATATATATATATATAGATGTGAGTTGCATAATAAAGATTAAAACTTTTTGTTTTTCAAAGAACTTTATTTAGATTAAAAGTTTCATAAATATATGTTGAACCTAAAAATCATCGTTTTTTATTTATTTATTTATTTTTTTTATTTATCTTAAATATTTAGCAAGTTTTTTCCCCCCCATTTAGTGGACTCGAGCCGACGGGGAACAGAGGGGGACACAAGTCGCTCCGGTCTGTCCACCGGGAGGCCGAGATACCCCGCCTCCTGCCATCTTTTGCGGTTTACCCATTCCTTTAGTTAAAGTAATACTATAGTGTAAAGAGAATTAAAATTACTTCGTCCCCCCTCTGTCCCTCGTCGGCTGAAGCCCCTTAAATGGGGAAAATAAAAATAAAAAATATTTCTAAAAATTTCCGAAGAAAAAGGTAAAAAAAAAAATTTAAAATAAAAAAAATAAAAAAAAAAAATTCTAAAATTTTCCGCTGAATCTAAAAATATAATTTGTTTTTACTGTACGTGTTTCCGTTCTCTAGTTACATGATGTCTGCTTTTGACAATCTGTCCATATATATATATATATATATATATATATATATTTATATATATATCTTTATATATTTATATATATTTATATGTCTCTTTTGACATATCTGTCCATATATATATATATATATTTAAAGTTTCCCAACAACAAAAAAAACTTATAATTTGGTGCCAGAAAAGTTTAAAGCTAATGTCATTACAGTTAGGGTTGTTTCACCGCCCATCTCGCCGGACGTAAAATCACAGATAATTTTCCTTATTGGAAAATAAAAGCAAATAATTTTTTTTTTTTAACAAATTCCGATGATTTTAGGTTCAACATATATTTATGAAACTTTTTAATTTATATGATTTTTTTTTTTATTATGCAACTTCACCATACTATATATATATATATATATATATATATATATATATATATATATATATATATATATATATATATATATATATATATATATATATATATATATATATATATATATATATATATATATATAAATAAACCTCCGAGATAATATATATGGTAAGACATATACAAAGATACCCTGTAGCATAATACAGAAAACTACCGTGCTACACTAGAAATGAATTTTTGGAATCAGTGTGAGAATTTTATCGAATAATTTCGATTTTGGGGGGGGCTTTAGGGGCTGGAGCCGTTGGGGACAGAGGGGGAGCCCTTCGTCCACTAGTAGGCCGACAGAACCCGGCACCTTCCATCTTTGCGGTTTCACCTAGGGCATTCGCTTAGTTTTAAAAAATATATATCAATATTTTTTTACAAATGTACGACCTAAATCGCGCAAACGAGACAATGTTAAAAAAACACTTATTGGGAACATTAATACTAAACTAACTTTTAACGTGGACAAAAAACAATTATTGGCAACTTTCGCGATCATTTAGTTGCAGACACGGAAATTTGAATTCTTATCGTACAGCCAGTACTGTATTAACTTACATTAATGAAAAATATGAAAATCTTATTTTAAGAATTTTCCTTTTTTTTTTTACCATTTTCCGAACTAAAATTCTTCGCTGATACAAAAATGTCATATGTTTTAGTGTAGGATTTCTAGTTTTCTAGTTACACCCAACTATGTTTTTAAAATTCACAAACCTATATATATATATATATATATATATATATATATATATATATATATATATATATATATATATATAATTTATAAAATTATACACATTTATATATATATATATAAAAATACTCCCCCGGAGTATGTTGACCTTTTCGCTGGTGGGGGAGATCTCCGCGATGGGCCGGCTTCGGTGCGGTTTTTCCAATCCTAAAAGGTTGGGAAGACGGTATGGGGGCCTACATGTCGTGGAGCGAACAAACTGCAAAAACTGGATTAGAACCATGAGAAGAAACAAAAAAGAAAAACATTGCCAGGGAATCGGAAGCCCTGGTCCCGGCCCCTACTCATTACGGAAGAGAGGTGAGGGGGACGGAGCTCTTTGGAGCGCAGCAAACAATCTCTCCAAACTGAAGCAATGGGTTTAGATAACCCCGAAGTTCAGTCCACCGGAACTTCAACCTCCCCTGCTGGATTGTTAGAGGAACCTTTGGATCCTCCCAACCCAGATAACCAACCACAGAAAAAAAGAAAGCCTCTTACAATTGTAGGGGTGCAATTAGGAGTATGTGGTCGGAGGGGGAGAAGAAAGAAATTTTTTGGTGTCTCACTTACGCTAGACATGAAATATTCCCAAGGAAAGGAACGAGTGAAAGAGTGAAACAAATGATGTTAAATAGAAAGAAAAAAAGATAGATGGGGAGAAGATGAAAAGCCTGGGTCTCAGTTCCAGCAGCATTTGCCACAAGCAGTATAGTGAAGCCAAACCACCCTTAAAGATAAATGCTGGGATTTAAGCAGCATTTTTCAATCTGACTTGCTAATTTTGATAGAATCTTGTAAGCAGGATATCAGTGAATAACACAAATGGATTACCCAAATATCTAATACAGTTGAAGCCTTACATGGGAACTTTTCTTTTGCACAGTCAAGTATTTTATAAATATACATTGAAGTTCCATACAAGCAGTATTTTATAATGCAGATTGGAAGAATGTTGAACAGTGTTGGAATCATGATTAAAGCATAAGTGAACTCTAATTGATCTCAAGATGAAGTAGTAAGAATCAATCTACAACTAGCAACGAGAAGTCTTGAAATAAAAATGAAGCATCATATAAGTCAATCAAAATGGAAATGACTTTAGAATTAGTAGAAAATATAAAAAGAAAAATCTGGTCTGGTGCCGCAGCAACGGTAAAGAAAAGAAAACAAAACAAACAAAGAAACAGGAGAGAACAAATAAAAACAAACAAGAGACTGTAATACAAATGAATAAAGAGAAAGAAATGGAAATATTGATTGATATAAAGGACCTGTATCAAAAAGAAAATCTAGACAAGGACCAAACAACAATAATAGAAGAGGAAATAGTTGGTAGTGACACTTTGGAGGTAAAAGAGGGAAATGAGGAGAATGAAATGGAAACAGATCCAGAAAATTCGGATGTAGAAGAGATGGAAAATATAACAGATAATACAAATGAAGAACTGGAACCAGACAGAGAAAGGGAACTGATGAATGAAATATGGAATGTCCAAACAGGAAATGAAGAATCTTGCTCAGAGGAGGAAATGTTGATAAAAATAGCAAAATATAGAGATGAAGACCTCATAAAGGGAATACAGGGCAGATGCAAAATAAAAAAAAAATTGAAAATTGGTTCCAAATGGAGAAATATACTAGGGTAGCAGATAAAGTGCTACCAAGAATTATCCCAGTCAATTGTAGTTTGACTGAGATTAATAGACTATATTATGCAGTTGCCAGGGCAGTAGCGGACTGTATGAAAGCTAAAGTAGTCAAAGCCAAGAAAGCAGGAGAAAAAAGGAAGAACAAAGAAAAGATACCACCGTGGAAATATAGACTACAGAAGGATGTAAGAAAGCTAAGACAAGAGGTATCGATAATAGATGCTTACCGACGTGGTGTGATAACATCAGAACAAACTATAAGAAGAGTAAAAAATATACTAAGGAGAGAAAACACAGTACAGAGTAACCAAATAACTCAGGCCATTGCAAGTAGAAAGTTGTTAATAATAGCAAAGGCTAATAAGATTAAAAGGTATGAGAGAGAAAAAGAGAAAAAACAAAATCAAATGTTTAAAGAGGATCAGGGAAGGTTCTATAGAGAACTACGAAACGATTCCATCAAAGTGTCAAACCCTCCTCCAAAAGAAGAAGTGGAAAGACTCTGGAAAGGAATTTATGAGGATGAAAGAACGTTTAACAATCAAGCAGAATGGCTAGAACAAATAAAGAATAGCCAAGAAACAATTAATATCGAACAAATGGAACATGTAACAATTACAAAAAAAGAGATTGAAGATGTAATTAAAAAGAGTAGCAACTGGAAAACACCTGGACCAGATAGAGTTCAAAATGTATGGCTTAAGAAAATAAGAACATTATTGGAACCGCTTACCGCTTGTTATAATAGAATTATAAATGGAAGAGAAGAAATTCCTCAGTGGTTAACAGCTGGAGAAACTGTGCTGATCCCAAAAAGCGAAGAAACTCAGAGACCTGAAAAGTATAGACCCATCACGTGTCTGCCAACTTTATATAAGGTGTTTACGGGAGTGTTGGCAAAAAGGATCCAAGAACATTTGGATAACAATAACATCATAAGCGAAGAACAAAAGGGATGTTGTAAAAATAGTTATGGAACTAAGGATCAATTACTCATCAACAAAATGATTACAGAAAATTCGAGGAGGGCGCAGAAAAACCTAAGTATGGCATGGATAGACTATAAAAAAGCCTACGATAGTGTCCCTCACAATTGTATCAAAGAAGTTTTTGAAGTGAAAAGTATGATTGATTTAGTGTTGGTGAAGAAGGAGATGTTGAAGTATGTGTTGGATGTTAAATCAGTTAGGGGTTTAGGAATGGGATTATCGGATCATTATGTTGTTCTATGTAAAATTAAGTTAGTGGGGGCTTGGATGGAGAGGAAGGTGATACGAAAGGAAGTAGGTAAAATTAAGAGTGAGAAGTTAAGTGTGCAAGATAATAAGGATAAGTATGTAAGAGCGCTCGCTAGTAAAACGGTTGAATGTGAACAAGTTGATACTGAGCAAATCTGGGGGCAAATGAAGGAAGCAATTGTTAGTAGTGCAAAGGAAGTGTGTGGATGTGCTAAAGTAGGAAGTAAGAATGTTAACAGCGAATGGTGGAATGCCGTTTAGATGAAAAGCAGTTAAAGGTAAAAAAAAGAGAAGCGTGGTTGGAATGTACTAAAAAGCAAATCATGAAGATTCAAAGAAAAGGTGATGGAATTACATGTAAGGAGGAAAAAAGAAATACTAAAAGGTGTATACGTAGGAGAAAACAAGGGTAAATAGACAGTTTGGAAGGAGGGATGAATGAGGGACATACAAAAAGAGAGGAAAATAGAGCTCTTCTGGAAGGAAGCGCGAAAGGTTAAGAATGAGAATAAAAGGGAATCTGCTTAGAATAATGAATAGGGATGGTGCTTTTGTAACTGATGAAATGGATGAGGGAGTGTGGAAAGAACGCTTCGAAAATCTACTGTATTAACTGCAGTAATGATGAGGAGGTGTTAGTGAATATTGTGCGGTTTTGATGGTGCAAGAAGGAATAGGTATTTTGGGGATAGGTCATTAGTATGGGAGGGAGGTAATGGGTAAAGTGAGAAAGTTGAAGAATGGTAAATCTACAGGTATAGATGAAAGTACTAGTGAAATGATCAAAGAACGGAGTCGAGATACTGATTGTGTGGATTTGGAAGCTGTGTAACAAAGCGTTTATGAGTTAAGATCAAGATATAATAGTACCCTTAATATAAGGGTAAGGGAGAAGGGGAACTGTAGAAATTATAGGGGAATAAGTTTGAGTGTTGTAGGAAGGTATATGCTGGTATTTTGGTCGCGTGCGTCAGTGACTGAAGGACTGATTGGTGAAGAACAAGGTGCGTTTAGGAGTGGTAGAGGATGTGTGGATCAAATCTTTACATTGAAACAAATGATTGAGAAAATGAGGGAGAAGAAGAATAAATTATATTTAGGTTTTATGGATTTACAACAGGCGTATGATCTGTTAATAGGAAGCGTTATGGCAGGTGTTAGTGATATGGTGTTGGTGGTAGGCTTCTGAATGGAATCAAAGTATGTATGACGATAGTGAAGCGTGTGTAAGAATAAATAGTGTCAATGGTGATTGGTTTAGGATTAATAGCGGAGTAAGAGTAAGAGAGGGTTGTGTTATGTCTCCTTGGTTATTCAATTTGTATATGGATGGGGTTATGAAAGAATTTGAGGTGGGAATGGCAGGAAATGGTGTTAGAATGGTGGAGAATGGAGTTAAGTGGAGGGTGCCCTACCTATTATATGCGGATGATTTGGTTCTGTGTGGCGAATCTGAAGAGAGTTTGAGAGGATTGATAGAGAGATTTGGCAGGGTGTGTGAAAGGAGGGGCTTGAAAGTAAACGTGGATAAGAGTAAGGTTATGGTTGTGAGTGAGGACACTCCTCAGTGTGAAGTTATGTTAGATGGTGAGCAGCTAGAACAAGTGTCTGAGTTTAAATATTTTGGGTATATGTTGGATGAGAAGGGAACGGATGATGCAGAGTGTAGTAGGAAAGTTGTGAATGGCAGGAAGGTGGCTGGTGCAATTAAATCGTTGGTGAATGCAAAGGGACTAAGTCTTGAGTGTGCTAGGGTCTTACATGAGGGTATGTTGTTACCTGTGTTATTGTATGGTAGTGAGACTATGGTCTGGAATAAGAAGTATAGATCTAAGTTCAATGTGTTCAGATGGACAATCTTAGGGGTGTGCTAGGTGTGAGGAAAAATTGATAAAGAGAGAGGAATGAACGTATTAGAGAGTGGTGTGGTGTGAAGAAAGGGGGTAAATGAGAGGAGAATAAATGAAAGTATGTTGAGATGGTTTGGTCATGTGGAAAGGATGAATAATAGTAGGTTGGTTAAGCGGATGTATAGTGGTGAGTGTGTTGGGAACCGACCGGCTGGGAGACCGAAGAGAAAGTGGATTGAGTCGGTGAACGAATGTCTGAAGGAGAGAAATGTGAGTTTGGCAGAGGCGAGAATAAAGGTGCATGATAGGAGAGAATGGCGGGGTTTTGTATGGGGGCATGGTTGTGGCCCACCTGGGCCAGGGGATGAACCCTTACATTGACGATTTACCATAGTGAGGGTCCGTCGCGGTCCCATGATGCTCTAGGGTGGATTTTCTGTCTGTGACGAGCTCTCACTAATTAATGGTACAGAGGGGGCGGTAAGGCTGGGCTTTCTTTTCGACGTTTGTCATGTTCTCCTACTGCTTTTCTTTTCCGATGCTTGTACAGCACCTTACCCCCAATCTTGGGGCAAAGAGGAAGGTGAAGAAAGAAGAATGAAGAAAGTTTTAAAAATATATAAAATTAGCCCTGAAATTATAAGGTTCATAGAAAATGCAATGAAGATATGGAAAGTTAATATAAATCTCCATTATGAAGAAGGAAATTTGGTAATAGAAGAAGTAAAAATTAAGCGAGGAATATTCCAGGGAGACTCCATCTCTCCCTTAATATTTGTGCTTGCCATAAATCCTCTGAGCACTTTAATTAATGGTTTAGGGAATGGATATCGTATAAATTCGAGAAATGAGAAACCCAAAATAATTTCCCACCTATTTTATATGGATGACTTGAAACTCTACGCATCAAATAGAGAAGAAACCATTAAACAAATAGAAATCGTTAAAAGGTTTTCTAATGACATATGTATGGAATTTGGGCTAGATAAATGTGCGTTTTTGCTACTAAAAAAAGGCAAAAGAACAGAAAGTGAGAACATAGAAATTGAAGGAGATATAATTAAGGAGTTAGAACAAGAACACACGTATAAGTATCTTGGAATAGAAGAGTCAGAAAAAATAGAAAACAACATAATGAAGGAAAAAATAAAAAAGGAATATAGGAGAAGATTAAAATTAATCTTAAAATCGGAATTGAACCCCAGAAACAAGATGCAAGCCATTAACACCTTGGCGATCCCGGTACTCTCATATGGTTTTGGAATTATCGACTGGATGCAGGAAGACTTAAACAAGCTGGATGTTATGACCAGGAAAATGCTGCACGCACATAAGATGACCTATAAAAATCAATGTGTACCACGGATACATGTATCCAGAAAAAAGGAGGAATGGGAGTACCCACAATAGATATAATATACAAAGCTGAAATAATAGGAATTGGGAAGTATTTGAAGGGCAAAGAGGAAAGATTCATTGGATGGGTATATGAGCATGAAAGCTTGAAACCTTCATCAACTTCAATTATTAAAAAAAAATGAATGATTATATAAGAGATGTGAGAATTGATGAAGAAGTAAGAAACAATGAAAGTTTGGAGAGAGAAATAAAAAATGCTAAGATAATATACAAAGAGAAGAGAGAAGAAGCAAACCTGGAACAATGGAAGAATCACACATTTGCGAAACACCATAAAAACATACTGGATGAAGCCTTCATTGACACTTACAAATCAAATGAGGTGATGATAAAAGGATGGCTAAAAAGTGAAGACGAAAGAACCATCCTAGCAGCCCAAGATCAAGCCCTCAGGACCAACTGGTTCAAGAAGCACATAGAAGGGCAAAACATATAACGGACAAATGCAGAATGTGCAATGAATGGTCGGAATCAGTATGTCACATATTATCTGGATGTGAGGTTTTGCTGCTGAGGGGCTCATACACAGAAAGACACAACAGCATATGCAGACTGATCCATTATAGATTATGCAGAAAATTTGAAATAGGAGTAAATACAGTTAACCACTGGGAACATAACCCAAACAATATAGAAGAAAACAACAGAGTCTTAATACTATATGATTACAATATACCAACCGACGCACAAGTCACTCATAACAAACCAGATATAGTTATCCACAACAAAACTGACAATAAGTGCTGGATAATAGAGGTCGGAGTACCGTGGGATGGAGGCGTCTCAGCCTACGAAAGGGAAAAAGAACTTAAATACCAGAGACTGAAATACGAACTCAGAAGAATATGGAGCATTGACAACATTGAAATAGTTCCAATCATTGTGGGAGCTACGGGAATAATAAAAAAGTGTTCATAGTAATGGAAATAATATAAGGAGACCAATGCAACAGTTCAACTGCTAGAAAGAGATTGTAGAGTTAGTGAGAATAGGAGAGTTATAAGTCGAAAAGGCCAAGACTGCACCTTAACAAGGAGAACAGTGTGTGTGGAACGAACCCGGATGTGTGATGCATCCTCAATAAATGGACGAACAACAACGCCCTTGTGCAGAGCAAGCAACTTGGGTGGTGAGAAGTTCCGAAAGCGCTTCTGAATACCCAACCTCTTTGAATTTTGTTTAGAAAGAGAAGTTGTGCGATCCTTATAGTTAAGGTCACGAGAAAAGGAAACGCCAAAAAATATTAAGAACAGAGGAGGGTTTGAGTTGTGTGTTTTCGAAGATATTATATTATGATCAGTATCATGCGTCTGGATTAAAGGAATTGCTTAAAGTAGTAGTAGTCTAGGTCTAAGACATGTCTCCATGGTTAGTTATCTTTACAGATTACGTAGCAAAAATCATATTTGGAAGTTATTAAGTAAGTAATGAGAAGAGCCTAATTGTCATTTATTTTCAAATTTTGCATGTCAAAATAAAAATAAATGTCTACTACTACTTTTTAGTTTTTCTAAAAGATTGTTAAAAATCTGAAATAGTAAAGGTCAAATTAATATGATCTCATTATTGAGGACAAGAAGTATGCCTGCAGCATACTGCCAAATGAGAGTAGCTTGATATCAGGAAAGGAGCAGCTGTCAATTAGCTTTGGAATTTTTGACGAACAGAAAAAAAATCAGTTCGTGAAGAGTTTCTCGGGTGTGTAGAATTGACTGCAGTGGAAACTAAAACTATAGTCACTTCAATTGATTACTTTCTTCAGAATGAAAGTTTAATTTTGTTGCAGAAAAATCAACTATGGCAGGGAGAGACGACTATGACTTTCAAAATATTTTGTGAGAGATATATAAGAACCAGCTATTCTTTTGTTGTTCAAGTCACAAATTGAACATTCTTGTGAGCAATTTGAATTGTGTCCTATGCAGAAATACGTAACACAGATTTTGTAATAATCAAAGGATATACAATCAACTTCTCTCATGAATCTGTTCTTGCAAGAAAATATATTCTCCAAACATCCCAGTGTTCTGTGAGACACGTTGGTCTCAAAAATATATAGGTATATATAGCTATATTCAAGGAAAATTATGTCGACATCGTTTGTTGGCTGAGAAGGGTTTCATTCAACGAGAAAAGTTGCCTCTCAGCTAAGCTGTGCTGCGACAAAGTCTCAGTTCATTATCCGCATTGGTATTGTAGCTAAGTAATCTGGATTAAAGGAATCTAAATCAAATGCTTTGCAATCAAAATCATAGAAATGTTACGCTACAATGTTCGAATCACATAAAATGAAAAACAACAGTCCTGAACGGTATCGTGATATTGTGGACACAGTAAGCCAAGATTTATTAACTGCTGCCCAGATAACTGCTGATCGAGATTATTGGAGTAGACTTAAAGATGCCAAGAAACGTGAACGACAATAGCACCATTCAGACCCGCCAGTCACCTTCTAGGAATTTTGGAAAATAACGCTCTTTCTCCTTTATTTATTAAGAACTTTAAAAGTATGGTTTCCAAGACGCGAGTCAGCTTCTACTATTTGCTGACGGCACTAAGTTAGTGGTTGATTAAAAAAATTCGTGATTTGGTATTTGAATTTGAAAGAGTGTACTAAGGAAAAGGACTGAAAGTTAATTCTACTAAAAGTAAAAATTTGAAAATTGATGAATATAAAAAAAAAAGACAAGGAAAATCTTGGCTGGAAAACGTAACGGTGGATGCTGAGAACCAAAAGGAAATTACATTCTTTAGGTACTCGGGGATAGGTTATTCCTAAGGATTAAAGAAGAGATTGATTATAGGGTTAATTGAGCAGGGCTAAAGAGTGTTAAGCAGTCTTAGAGAAATATGGAGAAAGAAAAATTTATCTAGTAAGGTAAAAATGAAATTGTTAGATTGTCTATTTGTTCCAGTAGTTTTGTATGGTGGATGTGACAAGCAAATTTTAATTACAATGGTAAAAAAAAAAGAATTGAGGTACTTGAAATGAAAAGCATACGAGATATTTTTAGATAAGAAGAATAAATAGAATTAGAAAGGAAA
>JABUQX010067613.1:0-44540 GCA_015478945.1 Trachelipus rathkii
ATATTTCTATAATATTATGTCTATATATATTTATTAATATATTATTATATTATATTATATATATATTTATATATTATATATTATTCATCATTTATTTTGTACTACTATATAATTTAATTATAATTGCTTATTCTAATACTAATCCTATACCTTTACCATTTATTTTCAAACGATTAATATATAACGGAAGGTCTATATAACTTATAATATATATATATATTATTATATTTACCTATTTATATTAATATATATAAATATATTTATTAGTTATTTTTTATTTTTTTATTGTCTCATAACTTTATATTTTAACTAGAATTCTAGATTATTTTTATTGTAGAAATTTTAATTTGTTAGATTATTACTTTCTAGTGTGACAATATTGAATGAATTGAGTAAAAACAAATTTATCGTTTTGATTTAAGTTGAGTTAGGAAATTAAAAAGGGTAGGTTTGTGCGATTCTTCATCACACATCTATTAAAGTTGTGATTCGTTGTGGGCTTCCACACCTACACTGGCTTACTTCAACGAATTTTGGCACGTTACGGCACTTGTATGGACTCCCGTCCACCTGATTTCACAACCCTAATATTATTAGCTGCATTATTAATCACAATTATTATGTTGGTGTCGGACTTGAGAGTAGTTATTTTAATGATTAAACAACAATTTCTATTTATGATGAAATTACTGCCGTTGTCTTTGCAATAGGTACTATTATTATACAATTTATTATTTAATAATTACTTTATATATATTTATAATATTATATCTATAATATATATTTTATATCTAATATATATTAATTATACTATTATATTAATATATATTAAATTCATTACTATTATTACTTATTACTATCTATATTATTATTTTATTTACAATATTTTAATAAAGTTTTTATAGGACATGTATCTTTAGTATCCATTATAAACCAAGCTCAGTATGATATATAATATAACCGTGTATATTCCTTTAATATTTATGATATATATTTATGTACTAACTGTGATACGTATTTAAATAGCTTATTATGATATCTATTATAATATCTATTATTAAATTTTTTCATGGAATTTGATCTGCTATGCATTTTATATTATTATTATAATTATATTATTATTATCTAATATATATATGATTCAATTATTATAATATTCTTATATTTATTGTTATATAATATTATTAATATAATTATTTACAATTTACTTACTTAATTATTTATTATATTATATGGAAAATTGAATGAGCATACTTATATTTCTCTCCATGATATCGATTAATATCAATAAATTTTGATAATTATTATGATTTCTATTTGTTCCTGATTTCGTTGTTTACTTATTTATATTCAAATTTTAAATTATAGTGTATGTAGGTACCTAATGTCAACAGGTAATTTTGGTAATTTTATGTTTTACGTTCGAAAGTAAGTACGGTACGAGTCTGTCTGTTACGGACTGATTGGTTGAAAGAACAAGATTCATTATTATTTAAGATTTAAGTGGTTAGAGGATTTGATGTGGACATCAAAATTTTTATTACTATTGTATAAATTTCTTATTGAATCTTATATTATCAATATTATGAAATTGCTTGGGAAGACTTGAAGAATAAATAATTTGTATTATAGAGTTAATTTATTTAATTATATATTATTTTGCTATATGCTAGCAGTGTGTCGCGCTGTAATGATAGGTATTAATTTTGAGCATATACTTTTGTGAATATACATTATCTTGTTGTTGCCTATTAAAGAATAGAGTATAATAAATATTTTGTTAATAAGAATAGGAATAATTTATTTATACCGATTTTGAAAAGTATCAGAGATCTTATTGATAGTGATGAAAATAGAAGTCTCTGTTGGTATTATTATTATTATCATTTAGTATTATTATTACTCGAGAAGGTACTTAAATAAAATTACAAGTATATTGTTGTTGCTGAGAATATGTGGTCCTATTATTTAGGGAATAATTATGAACTCTCCTTTATTCTCATTAAATCTAGGTGGTCAGGATATACACAAGGCTTCATTTCGTGCCATGAGACGATAATATTCAGTACCGATATTATCATGATTTATTATTATTACTTTATGAGTCGTGTTAATTAGATATTAATTATAATGAGATTTGAAATTATATAATATTGATTAATTATAATTATGGTTTTATTATAATTTTATTTATAATATTTATGACTAATAATATTTATATTAATATGTTTGATTTACTCATGGGATCTGATTTATAATATATATAACAGCTGCAAATGGGTTTTTACTTTCTTTTTTTTTATATAACCTCCCTTATTATATCTTTTGGGGGATATTTTATTTTATACACTATAATCTGATATATTATCGTCGCAATTTTATCTTTCAGATTATCATTTATATTATTCTTAATTTACTAAAATTTTATTAATAATTTTCTACTTACTTATTAGATTTTAAATATTTTGGTTATTAATACTAATTTTTTCCCCTTATGTTATCCTTTTATAGTTAAGTTATTAATACTTGGTATTCTATATTAACTTACTTTAAATGTTATTTTGTATTGCTACGCTATATTATATATTTATATATTATAACTTATCTTATTAATATATTATTTTATTAATTTCATAAAATCAACGAGCTTTAACATAGATTTACATATTTTATTAATGATAAAGGACAAAAGTGCCCTTCTTATTTTGTTTCTCATTTATAAATCAATAATTGGAAGACTTAATATTGTCAGATCATGCAATTATAAATAGGTTAGAAATGTACAGGCATATGGATAAGTTGCGTATCTTATAATATATTTATACGAATTAGGGCACATAGGAATTTAATATATATATCATCACTAACTATCTATATAATTTATTATATATATTATATTATATTATATATATTCAGTTATATATATTTTTAGTATTATAATAAAAAAAAAATTTAAATATATATTTCTCTATTCTAAATGATACATTGAAATAAAATAAATTTATTTCTTATATTTTATTTAAATTTTATAATGGCGTTTCATATTTCTTCTTCCTTTATACTCATATACAACACTATATAATATATATAATATATATATTAATTATATATATAATATATATATATATATATATATATATTATATATAATATATATTATTAGATATATACTTATATATATAATATATATATATAATATATATATACCATATATATTAATGTATACTTGTACTAAAAAGTATTCCTTCCTGTTACTGGTGTTGACATGGCATCATTGCGAAGACCGTCTGAATGTGTAATATGTTGCAGCAGTTTATCTATTTTGTTTTAACCCTTTCAAGCTCTTTTTTAATGTATTACACATTTTGTTGGTCGACGGTTGAAATTTGAGCGTGGTGAAAGGTCTGCTTACTGTTCAGACTTATACCTGGCAGTTGAGAGTGTCAGTTACGAAACAGGTATAATCCTAGTTTAACGTGCGTCATCATTAAACGACAGTATTCCTGCCGGTTGATACCAACAACAACAATCACAACTATACTTTTCGCTTTAACAAACCGACAAATTTCAAAACACCATTTCATTTTTCCGTACGACCACACCAATTCTTTTCAAATTTGTTACTCTTCCTTCTTATGACGTATCCACGTCGTAGACGTGGTTACCCACAAAACTTACCAATGTGTACATTCATCATTTTCTTGATTCTTCTCACACATAACACGTCCCTAAGATTGTCCATCTGAACAGATTGATAACCTTATGATATATACCTTTTATCCAGATAATATTTCACTACAATACATTAACACATGTAACAATATACCCTCATGCAAAACCCTAGCGCACTCATTAATTATTACTATTATAACAACTCCACAAAGATTTTAATGAGCAACTCCACCTTCACCATCACATATTTCCTACTAATAAGGTCTGCGCATCATCCGCTTTCCCATTTTTCACCAACTATTTATTCCTTATAAATATTTTATAACTCTCGACACTTTTGTTCCATTGCTTGCCTTCAAGCTTCCTTCAAACATGACTTCACACACCTGTTGTACATTTTCTGTTGCCGTTTTTTCGCACTTGTTTTCCCTTTTTGGCTCTCGTTTCTCTTTTTTCTGCCACCGAATCTCTTAATCATTAACAATAATTACTCACTACGATTACTCACCCCCTTCCCTACAAGTGCCAAAACCCGCATTAGTGAATTCCTCTTCATATCTTCAGATTCTGCCACGCATTAACAAGCTCTTACCAACTCATTCTTGCCCCCATATATTTTCAATTTTATTGGTAGTGTGACTTGGTGTTATTTCCTTCACTTCCTCCTCCATTCATCTCATTGAAACGTGATTTAAGCTGATTTTTTGGGGATCAAGTTGTCGGAGAGTAATTAAAATTTTTGAATATACTAGATAAAACTTTGTATCTTATTACCTTTCGCTATACGTTATTTATTATTTATTTAAACAACCTATCACAAATTTTGCAACCGAAAGCTATCAACTCTGTTCTCGTTGAGTTATCTCTCTAACACGTTCCTGATTCACTAAGCTATCATTATTAAATCAATCACTATCACCTCTATTTATTCTTACTCAAGCTTCACTATTGCCACGCATACTTGTGATTCCATTTAGAAGCCCATCACTAACACCATATATCACTGCCACCTGCCACAGAGCTTCCCTATTAATCACGTCATACGCCAAGTCTATAAAACCTAAACACAATTTCTTCTTCTTCTATCTCATTTTCTCAATCATTTGTTTCAGTGTAAAAATTAGATCCGCATATCCTCTACTAATTCTAAAGGCAACCAAAATACCAGCATATATTTTCCTTATAACACTCGATAAACTAATTTGCCTATAGTTCCCATATTCCCTTCACCCTTACATAAGGGTATTATTACTGTTCTCTACCAATCCTATGGAACTATACCCTCCATAAACGCTTTGTTACATAACTTCCAAATCCACTCAATAACCATCTCTCCTCCATTCTTGTTCATTTCATAAATAATTTCATCAATACCTGCAGATTTACCATTCTTCATCTTTTTCACTCTACTCACTACCTCCAACTTACTAAGTACCTCATTCCCAAAATAATTATTTTTTGTTGCACCATCAAACCCAGACATATTTACTATCACCTCTTTATTACTGCCAATGTTATGCAGATTTTCGATGTGTTTCTTCCACACATCCCTCACATTCATTTCATCAGTTACGAAAGCACCATCCCTATTTATTATTATATGCAGATTCCACTTATTTTTATTCATGACCGTTCGCACTTTCTTTCAGAATAGTATCCTATTCCCTTGTAAGTCCCTACTCTCCTTCTCTTAATATGTTCATTTATCCCATTTTTCCTCCTACTTACGCAACTTTTAATCTTCCTTTTTTTCCTCCTAATGTAATTCGAAGCACCTTTTTGATACCTATCCTTGGCTTATAGCACATTCAACCACGCTTTTTTTTTAATTTTAGCCGCTGGCACCACCTCTTCATTTCATCACTAACTGTTAACATTCTTATTTACTACTTCAGCACATCCACATATTTCTTTTGCACTACTAACAAAGGCTTCCTTCATTTTCGTCCAGATTTGTTCAGTTTTAACTTGTTCATATTTAGCTGATTTATTTGCAAACGCTCTTAGATATTTACCCTTATAAAATTGTTCACTTAACTTCTCACTCTTAATATTTCCCACTACCTTGTTTATCTCCTTCATCTCCATCCTCTCCATCCTCTCCATCCACCTTGATCTTACATAAAACAACAATGATTTTAAAATCCTAGCCCTTGCCCCCTCATCGATTTAATGTCCATGACATGCTTCACCATCTCCTTCTTCACCAACACAAAATCACATGCTTTTTTCACTTCGAAACCAACTCTACTAGCACCAACTATACTTATGAATACACTTTTGTTTGAAAATTTTACTTACACACACACACTTTTCTCCTCACAGAAATCAATCATCTTCCTACCATTCTCATTTTCTTTTCTGCCATCAACCCAAAGCCATCTATTATACTATCCCTATTTTGATCACATATCCAACCAATTATTTTACCCAATCTGAAGCTCTTACTCACCCTATTCAAAACATCATTCAGATTATCCAAGAATATCACACTCTCTTCAACATTACCATCAGATGGACTATATGTAACAGCTACACATACCTTGACCTTTAATACTTAAAAATAATCATTAGAATAATAGTACTCACTCAAACAAAATCCACCATAGCTCTGTGCCAACTCCTTCTCTCCCCCACTCATTCCCTTCTACTCCAGCACACAAAAATTTCAAACCAGGGCTCAATCCTCAACGTCCTCTTTCATCTTTGTTTCTCAGTCTGTTTTGGTATCCATTTCGTTTTTCTAATAACTCCGATCACTCTCTCTCCTCTTTCTCATCATCATTATTCCTCTGACACTTCAATGTACCCATACGATCATCATATATTTTCTTTCGGGGGAGAACATACTAAAGCAGTTTACTAAGGCACTCAGGGTGCCTGCTCAGTAACACATTTGTTTTATTTCTTTTTTTTTTCATATAGTATATAAATAAGTGTTAGTGGGTAGCGAGTCCAACTACAAGTGTCACTCCTACGGCACGCAGAACATATGCTATGGGAATTCTTTCACCCCTACACACAACGATGGGAATGAGAGAAAGAGTGTTATATATATATATAATATTATATATTACAATATAGTATATTATTATATACTATATATATTTGATTTACTATATTACCATTTATAAATAGATTAACATAATATACTTATATAGTATAATAATATTACTAATATATATAATATATACGTTATTTCTACATAATTCTTATAAAAAGTTTCCTTAATACAAAGCACTCTTGAAATCGAAATCTGATTTCGAAGCTCTTTTAATCTTAAAGTAAACTTGAAATGTTCTCAATTCAAGAAAATTACAAGAATATTATTAAATTATAAATAAAAATTTAATTTTTATGTATATACAAATATTAGTATTTAATTCATTTCTTAATTAATGGATATAAATAAAAAATTATTAATTACTTAAGTTTTTTTTTGTTTAAATAAATTAAAATTGATCAAACCCTGCATTACCTTAATAATAATAATAATAATAATAATCAACTATTATAGGAATAACTAATAATAATAATGAATAAATAATAATAAATAATAAATACTGAATTAATAATAATTAATACATATTATATATATAACGAATCTTAGAGAGAGAATAATATATAATTCAATTAATTTCTAAAATATATTCAAGTAGAATGGTATATCTAACTATATTAGTAAGATTAACAATCCAGTCATGTAATCAACAAGGTGAATACATTTCTATATTTTTTATTGTTTAAATATCCATTTAAAATATTAAATTACATCAGTGAGATATGTAAATAACCAAAATTAATTTCGCCTAATATGATGAAGTAGGCTTAAATAAATGCAACACAGTGGTGTCACATTCTCGAAACACCCGAAAAACATTTAATAATAATGAGTAAAAAAATAATGATATTTGAGTATCACCATTATCAAATAAATATATTTATAATATAAATAACATATGAAAAAATAAAATCAATATAAAAAAATAATGTTACTGTAATATATAATAATTCAATCATTACATAATAAATGATAAATTAAATAATATCTATCGATACTAATATCTAAGAGCAAATAATAACTAATATTAACTAATCATTACATAATAATAATTATAATTAATAATAATAATTAATATTCAATATATAATAATAATATATAACAATATATCTTATCTTTACAAAAATAGATAAAATGCATAACTAATTAATGCAGTGATAATCAATAATAATAATAATATAATAATATATAATAGATACATAATAATAATAAATAATGTTTAATATATAATACCATAATAATTATTAAAATAGTAATAATCAATAATAATACTAATAATAATATATTATTAACTGATAATAATCATAATAAACTAATAAAATAACCAATACTAAAATGAAAACAAATTAATAAAAATAATAAAAAAAAAAAATCCAATAAAGCATATAATAATAAAATAAAAATCAATATAAAATAATGAATAATAATAATCAATACTATAATAATATAATAACCAATGTAACATATTAGATTAATAATAATAATTAATAATATTTATAATTAAACAAATCGAAATAATAATAATAGTAATAATAATAATAATGAATAATAATAATAATAATAATAATAATAATATAATAATAATAATAACCAATAATATAATAATAATAATAAATAATATAATAATAGATAATTAATAATAATATATAATAATAAGTATAATAAATCACCATTTAATAACAATAAATAATAATTACATTATAATAACATTATAACTTGATAATAACTACTAATAATCATAGAGTATATCATACGTCAATCATAATATTGATAAAATTAAAATAGTAACTAATATGGTTTAATAATAAAATATATAAAATATAATAAATTAATAATTAATAATAGATAAATAATAATAATAATAATACACCATATATATATATAATAACTAATAATTAATATAATCAATAATAATAATAATAATATATAAAATATAATAAATAATTAATTAATATAATAATAATAATCACAATAATAATAATACAAATAATAGATACACTCATAAATATAATATAAAATAATAATGAATAATAATAAAAATAAATAAAATAATAAGAATAATACACCCAAATAATATAGAATAAAATAATAACTAATTATAATATGATATAATAATCAATAATACAAATATATATATAATATTAATGAATAATATAATAACTAATAATAATATAATAATAATAATAATAATAATAATAGATAATATAATAATAATAATTAATAATAATAATAACTATAAATAATAATAGAAAGGTTTATATATTTATTCTTTTCTTTCTTTCACTAAAGATAGCGCTCACTTTCAAATATATTATGAAATCTGCATTTCCCAAGTAATAATTGAAGGTATAGTAGTAGTGTAGCAATAGTTGTGAAATTGTATGTAGTAGTAGTAGTAGTAGTGTACGTAATAGTAGCAGTGTCAGTAGTAGTAGTAGTAGTAGCTCGTAAATTTTGACGATAATTCAGCAAACTTTGTTTTTTTTAATTGTTGATCTGCGTTATCCTAATAAATTATTATGACAATACTACTTACTCACTTACTTGACTCGCTCACACTAACTACTACTAAAACTACTAATATTTAATAATAAAATCTACTATAACTCGCTATATCACAACTAAAAACCTATCAATTACGTATTTACTACATCTACACTACCATCACACTTAGCGTGAGTTTCCTATTCATCTTATCTATGAACTATATCCTCGTGTACCAGCTGTTCTTGGCAGAACAAACATCTATATATTACTACTTATACCGCTTTTGATTCCTTTATTATTTTCTCTTATTATTAAGAATCTACTCCTCCCTATTATTATATAATATATACTAATATTATTTATAGTATACACTTACTATACTCACTTAAATATCGTCTAATGGATATCATTATAATTATTTTTTAATATCCTTAATGTTAATAACGCTATTAAAACGCATTATATTAGGAAAGTAGTAGAATCAATATAATGCACAGAGAAGAGAGAGAGAGTAGGAGATAGGAGTAGAGGTAGACGGGAATATGAGTTAGATTGAGTCGAGTGAGGCAAGCATAGTTTTTACTGAATATGTATGATCCGTAAGATGCAGCTACCGTGCGAAATTCGTCAGAGAGACCTTTGCTTACTTCATAGAAAGGAGACCTATGGCCAAGATAGAGAAAGCGAAGAGAGAGCAATCGTTATAACTAGTAGTTATCTTTTCACTTTTACTGACCATTTTCCTTATGTGTGTCTTCAACTCAATTTTTTTTTTATCCTCTTTGTTTTTGCTGTTTCTTGCTTAGTCATTGGTGTGTTCTTTTGTTTTCATCCTTTTTATTGCTCCATTTCATAATAGCTAATTTTGCTTCAACATCACTTTTTGACAATTTTTACGAGTTAATTGAAATAAAATTCTGTATTGTTGAGGCGCGCCAATCAACAGAAAAACATAAAACACCTTGAAGAATAGTATTGAGTAAGATATAATGTATGTGTTATAAATGGGCACTCTTATGTGCTTTAAGTTTATATGAGCAAGATTTATAATTTACAGACTTGATAAATATATTATATTGTGGTATATATTATTTTATTATATTTTTATAAATATTTGCACTATTTTTCCGATTCCTTTGGCCTCAAAATTATTCAATTTTGAGTTAACTGTTTGATATGATCTATTATTTCTTTATATAGATTCGGAAATATTATACCTCTTTAGGTTATTATTATACTCTATATATATACACGACCAGAAGTTTTTAAATATTTCATCATATTTTGGTATTTTATCATAGTTCCTATCAGGATTTTTCAAAAACAAGAAATAAAATTTGTTATATAGTTACTATTTTTTATAATTGAAGATCGTCCTCTCTTTTCCTATAACGTATTTATTATCTAATATTAACTTACTCTGGGAGAGAATTAAACTATCACTTCGGTATCTTAAATAAATTAAAGATTTTACTAGACCATAACACTTATATTTTTTTTTTTTCAAAAATTAATTTACACTTACCATATATATTTTGTCTCAATGTTTCTCTGTTTGTTTATATTAGTTCCGCTTCTCTTGAGACTCTTATGTTTTACATGTTATCGAGAATATGATAAATAATATCTAAAGAGTTAGATGACAGGTCTGGTATTTGGAAATTGAGCTAAATTAATTGTATGATATACATAGGTATATTATGCTATTGATCTAGTGTTTAGCCTTATAATATGACTACGTTGCCGGGAAAAAATTAATATTATCACGGATTCCCTCCATTTATATAATTTTCTTGGTTTTGATATCAAGGCGTTACTCTCTGGAAATATCGCTAATAAAATAATAATATTTTTTCAACAGCTCTCTGAACTACGGCCTTTTTGAAATTTTTCTTTGAAAGTTCACAGCTTAAACTTTCGTCCGAAACATACGGGACTTAATCACAATTTTGAAAATATCTAGAAGATCAGAATTATATCAATTATATTATTTATAAATTTCTACATGAAAGGATACGTTTTTTCTAGTTGTATTGGAAATTGACGAACAGAAGAGATGTCACGGGAACAATTAGGTATTAATTTTTCAATATAGTAAGTATATATATTTAAAGATTTTAAAAAGGTTATTTTACTTTCTTGACTAATAAAATATTGTTTGTCTATTCCTATCTTTAAAATTTGGAGTGGAATCATAACTTTAGGCAGTAATAATATACACGGAGCAGTATAACATATTAAAGAAATATAGTCAAGGTGTGAGAAACGCACAAATTATACAAAAACAAGTCTGGGTAGGTACACTTAGAAGAAAATTTTTATATAATGGGTTCATCACGAAACAAGAGGGCGTTAATGCTCTTATAATGATACCGATTTCTTCTCTTATTTGTACTTATGCATTGGTAAAGTTTATAACAAGGTGGCTATTTATGTTATTTTTTTATATTAATAATCTTAATCACACATGCGGTCCATCTATGAAACTGCCTCATTATATTTAATCTTTCATTTATTTCTATTTTTAATTAATATATTAAATTAACTCACAGTTATATTGAACAGAATGTTTCTTATAATATTATGGAAGTTAATTCACTATATTATAATTATTATTTCCGGTAAAAGGACGTATAAATAAATGTGGACACTGATGATTAGATAGCAGAAAAAAAAAGGTTTAAAGATGGAACTATTTGGAGTATTAGTTTGTGGACTCACCACTGTTCTAAGGAGTGGGCCGATGGGAGTCATGAAAATCTATCTAAATGTTTTGAAAGTATGGGCATTGAACTGAGACAGTTAGATGAAGTTAGTCTACTCATCAAATTACACAACATATACATCATGCATTAGTTAACACCGAAAATATCTCTTTGAAATCTTGTAATTCTATAATGAGAGATAAAAAGAGTCGCTCTGATCTTAAAAAACTAGCTTACATCTATATTTAGTTGGAATCTTCTGCAAGCAGTAGTCAAATGAAAGTTTAACGATGTTATATTAATGTGTCTGTGCAACCATAAAGCACCTTGAGATTCTATCCTATTCTATTTTCATTGATAGAGCAAAACTGAATAAGCCTTGGCTTATGTAATCATATCCTCTCAGACTTGACGAAAATATTCGCCTTAAATCGTCTGAGATATAGGTGATACAGAACTTTGACCGATACCCGATAGGACTCATCTTCATTTTATAAATATGCACAGTCAATTGGTTTTATGATATTTGAGAGGAATACAGTAAGAATAAAACCCTAATAATAGTTGTTTTTACTCTATGTATATCCAACACCAAATATCCGTTAATAGGCATATATCAATGTATCGTCGATAGAGATTTACTATGTTTTACTTATTGCTAATTGCCGTTGGGTTATTACACTTGTTTATTTCTAGGTCTGGGAGCCCATTAAAGTTCACTATTTATTAGCTCTTATATATTTTATTAAGTAATTTTATATTTCGAATGAGTCTTCCATAGGCTAAATACATGATTGTTAGGAGAACTAGATTGATAAATAGAAAAGTATACTTAAAGCCTTTCTGATTTGTTAATCTGAGACAAATTCGTGAATCTTTCTGAAAACATTCCGGCGTCATTTCGTACACAAAGGGGTTATTATAATACGCAAGTTAGCTCCTCATTAATGAAACCTCTGTTACGCCTGTCCATTCTATCCCTGATGTTCTACAACAACGCTATATGGCTTACACTAGCTATCCTTATTTTATTGAGCATCAGGATATTATACATGGGTCGTGTTCTGTCTTGGCTATCCTCGTTACTTCTTCAATCCTTTATCTTACTTTTAGAATTAATATATAGCATTTTATACAACGTACAACATATATAAAGCAAATATTGTCGCAACTGATAACTACGAGTATATATATATAATAAACTGTGTCGTAATGTTAGGTTTATAAGAATTTATAATATTTGTTCTCAGAAATTCTATCGATATGTTAGGTTTTGTCAAGCTTTTCAAGTGAAGGTAATAACATATAGACCCACCTAAAATTATACTTAAATGCTCTCTGTATTTTCAGATAACAGTTTGACCAGTCTTTGATTAAACATTTTATTTTAGCTTTAGATTGTTAAATGTATTTTAAAGATAATTTTCCACTAAAAAAATATTTCGGAACAAGAAAGCAAAACAACTATCAAAAACAATAGTCGTCTCCATAACTATTCGATGAGCGAATAAAGCTCAGAAAAGAAAATATGTAATATCAAAAGTTTTTTTTTGATTTTCCTCAGGTTATATATATTTTTCTTTGTTAAGTCCTTTTTTTGATTTCATAAACCATATCTCCGTTTAAATAATTTCTTTTCGTCTTATATCATTTATTGTAGTCCATTTTACTTTCGTTTTTTAATCTCAGCTTTCCACCTAAATTTACTCTAAAGTATGATACTAGGGTTTAATTAAAAATTAATCAAAATGATAAAGTTTTTAAATACTATAGATGGTAAGGTACCGCTTTATATAAAACTAATTATGTGATCTATCACTGATGATATCTTTTTATATCTGCTTGTGGAGCGATTTAGTTTTGGTCAAGGTCTTAGTTTAGGTAAATAGAATAAAGAGCTCAAGATGCTTGAAGCTGCGCTATCAAAGCTTCTTAATTATTATTTTCAAATAAAATGCAAATATTAATGCTGTTAATAGATTTGAGTTATCGGATGCCTATTAAAATAAAGCATTAGATAATTTAAATAATAAATTTATTTAAAAATTTATAACATAAAAGCGTAGCATGACATAGTATGAGGTAGAACGATAGTAGACTACCATTGGTCATCTTCAACATCACAGCATAATATCTTTCACATTAATCAATAACTCTAATGGAAATTAGGCCAACATATTTTTAAAATTAGAATCTTGAACGTTTTCATTAAAGACAGGTGTCTGACAAAAATTATCGAAGAATAATATTTTATAAATTTTTACAAAGGGATATTTAATTATCAAAAAAAGAAATAAGATTAAAATTCGTTGAAACAAAATACATTGAAGAGGTACGGTGAGAGTAAATCTATTTATACAAAACTTTTATAAACAAATAGATTATGGGACTATAAGCTTAGGTTCCTCACTCCAACAGTAAATAAACAGAAAAATTTTCTTAAGAGTATATCGAACAAGTCTCAAGCTCATGATGAAGAGAAGAGTGAGAGGAACTAAGGAAGGTAATGTTTAAATACGTAGTGAGTTTGGGAACATTGGTGGAGAAGGAGATAGAGTAGAGAGACGTATATAGGAGTCCAGAGAGGAAGAAAATATTAGAAAGAATCGAGCAAGAAGAAGAGTTTATTATTAATATGGAAGAAGAAAGAGAAGAATAAGAGTAGAAAATAAGTATTATGTGAGCTATAACTACATAAGCACAGCAAAATATGTATAGTTAGGCATTAGACTAAAGGAGTGAGGTTAAAGTGGATAGAAGTGTAGATGAAGAGAAGGTGCAGACAGTTATCATATAATAGGTTAGTAAAATAAAAATGCATGATCATATGTAGAATATCCTTTATGTATTTAGTACATGTGAAGTCTAATTACATAAGAGAAAAAAAGAGGGAGAAGCCGGAAGGAGCTCATATAAAGAGACTAGGGAAAAGAGAGAATTTCGAGAGCGAGATGGAATTAATTATAGTTATGTAAAGAAGATCACATCAAAGTGTTAGAAATGTCAAATAGCGTGGGGAGAGAGAATTTATTAATCATAATATGATATATAAAGTAAGCGCTTGATGAGAATGATGAGAATATATACAGCAAGGAAGGTACCCGGATTCGAATGCAATAATCTAAATTAGTCACTTGCATTATTATTATTATTGACTCTACTTAGAGTCTTATGGTATATACTCGCATTTCGGTTTGGGTAAGAAGGAAGATATCACCTTATTGTGAGCCTCTTATAAGCTGAAATATGGGCAAGTATATCAATGGGCCTCTACTTCACGATAAAGCCTATAAGAGGGTTATAGGGGTAAACAAGTTAAAAAGGGGCTCAGAGAAATATATCCGAGAATCCCACCAAGGAGAATAGAACTTTGAGGCAATTGAAAGATATATGCTCAACCAACTATAGAGACGGATGGAGCCGGTAAGGATAGGTAAAAAATAGGGAGGAAATAAATACATAAAATAGTTAGACATAAGAGGGCGTAGAGTTGGGAAATTTTTTTGAAAGGTCACTACATAAAAGGGTGGTGTCCATTGTAGACCAGAAAAATGTTAACCTACGTGGTTTAAAAAAGATGTGAATCTCTCTGACATGTTTACAAAATGAATTATATTATCATTTGAAGTTCGTCTCCGTGAGAGAGTTTATTTAAAGTGCTGGGGGAAAATACAAGTAAAAAATAATCACACTGAAAATGTCTGGTTAAAGATTTTGTTCATCAGACGATCCGGATAGTCAATCGTGCAACATTTAACGATATCAACGGTTTTTTAAAAATTAATTAAAGAAAATAAAACTTTGAATTCACGAAAAAATGACATATAAGGAAATATATGCAGTGAAATATTCACAATATTCCAACGAGATATTTGTGTAGACGAACTTTAAAGTCATTAATCAAGAAGAAAAAAAAGTGTCGGAACTGATATATGTACGCTGAACTGGGAATCGATATACAAGAAGTTTATATGCTTGAGATAGTTTTGGGAAATTAAAGAAAAGAATGGTTAATATAAAAGGACTAATGAATTTTTGGAGCTTTAGCTACGGACACCCTATGTACAAAAAGGTGGGTGTATATATACAGAAACGTTTTGGCGTTTATAAGCATCGATAAAAGTATCTAGTATATTATATGTGAGATTTGTTCGAAAATGAATTATAAATGCAGAAATTCTATTTTTTTTTTTTGTGTGTTGACTTTATGATGTAACGAGAGCGGAAGTATAGGATAATTGATTTGGACTTTATTATATTTTTCTTTGAGAGTATGAGTGTAACATTGCAATAAAAATTATAATTGTACAGTTTTTATTCTATGATAAACATAATAAATTAATACTAAATTTCGAGTCGAGAAAAAAGCGAGGAGTATATGATAAGACATATAAAATATATATGTGGATTGTACAATATGATCGCTCACTGTCTCTAAAAGAGTAAACATAATAATACCAAATTTTAGATTTTAGTAATAAAGTATAATAATTCATTAATTGAGGAAAGGTTATTAAGAATATAGAATATTCTTAATTTTACGTTGCGAGTAAAGAGACACTAAGTTATATAGTGAAATGTAAAGGTCTATTTGATATTAGTTAAAACAAAGATAATCATTAGATAAGTTTAATAAATAGATACGAATTTAAATGTAATAGAATGGAAACAAAATACCTTTCTTCTACTAATTTAATCTAGTCATTTTATTACTTGATAATAAGATATATTCTTATTTTATAACATCAGTTAATTCAGGGTGTATGGCTCATGTGTTTTTATAAATTTAATAATATATCTGAAGTTAAGTAATTATATGCATAAAAGTTATACTACCTAAATCAGGTTACATCATTAATAATATAATTTATTCATATTATAAAATTTTTAAATATGGATAATATCCATATTATATTATATTATATCACTTATATTAATTATTTATACTGATATTTAGCTCTAATATAGCACAAATATATAATTACAAGTAATTTTTATATTTGTTATCCTGATATATCTAACTATATATATTGGGGAAAAATATGATAAAATAATAACTACTTAGTAGAATAATCGATGCATTGTGAGTAAATATGTCCTGAAAATCTTTCTACTCAGTAGCCAAATTATGACAGTAACGTTGGGAGAAAAATTTAACAAATATACAGACCTATCAGATATTCAACACTAAGAATTTCTAAATAACCTATATTTTAACTACACAATATTACTCATGATAAGTAATATGTACATAGACTTTTAATGCAGCAAAGAATAATTATACAACTATATTATATAGTGAAAAGAGATATCAATTATTATATCAATGAAGAAGAATAAGGTGTCACATTTGAAAAACATCAAATACAATAACAACAGAAAGATAATTTAATTTTTATATCTAATAACATAGTGAGGCTTGTGTGAGAGAGTTTTTAGAATGAGTAGAAGATACAATCATTAGTTAATTTAGCATTACGAGGTATGTCACGGCTGAGAGGTCTCGATCGTTGATATTTAATCTTAAATATATTAACATATTGAATAGAGCGCTCAGCACAACATACACTCATCAGGAACGCAAACATCCTACTTCATCATCTCTCACATTGTACAGGAACATGTAAGTTGTTGTCGAATGGAGAATAAAGGTATATAAATTTATAGTTATATCATAATTTATATAAAATACAAATAATTATACAGAGATCGACAACTGTCTGAGGAACTCGATATTAAGGGTTTAGTCTCTGTGATATATATAGATATGCCTAAAAGAATATAATTATTCTTTACCTGAGATATCAGAGTTTTAAAATATTTTCAATCATAAAGCATAAAGCTTTGAATAATACATGAATAAAATAACGAGATATATTCGCACTATGAATATCGCACTCTCAGTTTAGTCGCTAATGTACATACACTTAAAGGAAAATGACTACAGACGTGAATAGAAGCGTTCTGGAGTGTGTTTAAGTCAAAAGACTTACTTACAGGCATCATTTATGTGGCTCAAACTCAGCCAATATTAGAATTCTAAAATAAGTAGCAGATAAATTGATTTTAAAGCATTTTCATTTTCTTTATTTGATGAATTATCTTAATATGGGAAATATACGATCTATTAGCACGCACATAAAAACAAATATTTCACATGGAGTTACAGGAAGAATGAACATCGGAGAGATAAAAATAGTCACACGCTCACGCGAGTAAGGGAGACAAAATGGCGGTTACAAATAAATTGGATATAGATATGGGAAGGAAGAGAGCGCGTATATAGGGAAGCACAGGATCGGCAACGAAAAGAGAGAAGTCACGCGTAGGTATATAAGAATCCGCATGACATATACAAAAAAGCACGAAAGTACGCAAAGAGGAGATGACAGTCATGTAGTAACTAACTTAATGGTAGCAATACAATGACTACCAACTAATGCATCGTAAATCTTGACATCAAAGATCAGACTAATCTTATTCAAATATTAATATAATACTATATGAAACTGTAAGTTAAAGTATTATTTTATTTGATATTTTAATAATTTATTTTACACAATTTTACTATGCAAATTGAATTATTATAAAACCATATACAATTAGATAATTAATGCATGAAAGGGATAAAAAATTATTAATTATAAGATATTATAGTATCAACTGAGACTAAGACAATCTAGGATAAATTCTATTTCTTTTTCTCTAATGCGTTGTTGACGGATTAGGCTATTGACACAATTAAAGATTGTTAAATAAAATTAAACTCTCTCACTTCTCTCTTCTCTCGTTCTAGTATAGCTTCATAAACTTTCCGATTATTTATATTATATATCTAAGTCGCAGAGACCTCGCGCATGCTTACTACCTCTAACTCATAGCGCGGACGATAGGGGTCACAAAAACTCCATAATCTGATCTCTGCCTTAGTCTAACGTCGTGTACACACCCTGACGCTCATACTACTCGATCAGTATTTATAATATCATATTACTTCTTCATCTCTATCTCTCCTATATTATAGTAATGAGTAAACTCTCCTCATCTCATCTCAAACCATTCAACTATTGGTCGAAATGTAACGTTTTATCTTTGTATTGGTTGCTAATTCTATAATTATAGATGTGAAGCTACATTATGCGGGAACATAGTTTGGATTTTTATTTTTAATGATTTACTATTCATATCAATCACAGTGACGATATAGTATATTTAAATACATAAAAAAAAGTGATATATTATATACTTCATTATATTGATAGACACAATTGCACATTGCATGAGATTTTAAAAGGTTTAAAATATTAACTCTACATTGTAATTTTAATGTAACGTCACACCGCTATCTTACATTTAATATACAATTCTTTCACGATCGCTCAAAAACGTTATTTTAACCTTTGTATATTCTCATGGTTTACTCGGTCTCTAGATTGGAATCTATGGTAACCGGTTATTCCTGTTTGAGACAAATTTGAAATTAAAAAAAGAATATTCATCATCTAAGGATAATATCTGATATAAGACGGGGTGGAAATAAGCATCATTTGTTCGGAAATAGCAAAGTACAGACACAGCATGAACTTAAACAGATTGTTATGGACATGGGAGCGAGACGTAAATAAAGTTCTTATAAACGTAATTAAAGTGTGGTAGATGATAAGTTCTAGCATGAACAGGTTTGTCGCAGGAGATAACAAACCATAAAAATCTTATGTAATAAAGGCAATAGTCCAGATTTCGTATATATATCATTGAAGCTTTGTTTATATACAAGTGATTGTTTAAATTGGACAAGCGATATCTGACGTTGACCGGTATGACCTTTTCGTTTCTAACGGATGCCTAATAATTTTATAATTAAAGGCAAACATCTTTGTGATGCTATTGTTTCGAGCGTAGCTGACACTTCAAAATTGGTTTCTAAAGGGTAAAACTCTTGGAATCTCGGATATTAGAGCATTTTGAATTAGATTTGGTTGATATCACGGAATACTAATTGCAATCCTACAGTTGCTATTCAACAATTAACAGCTGACTTATGAGATAGTTTATATAGTTTGGCATATACTGGTGATTTTATATGGGGGCTTGTTATATTGTATGGTTTTGTTTCGATGTTATTGCTTTTTACTATTTAGGTTCACGAATTAAATTATAAACTGGTTTTATTTCTAAAGTAGGGTTTGTCTGCTTGTACGACAAAATCTATTCTATGTTCCTAGGATTAAATTCTTTATGTTGTCTAGTCTTATTTTATGTTAAACACATTTAATCGTATTGAAAGAGGGTGGTTTGAGAAACACAATTACTAATCTGATAGTTTATCTTTCTATCTCAGATCTTTAGTTTTAGATAACATTTCATTGATGTCTATTTTGTGTAAAGATTTTATCAATTTTTTACACTATGGCACAGTTTTATATTTCGTAAGGTTTACTAATTGATTCTATTTATCAATATTTACATTAAACATTAAAAGTTATTACAACAGTTATATGAGTTATATTAACAAATATAAATATAATAGAGCAGAATGCAAGCATTTTTTGATTTTGCATGCAATTATTATATTAATATTGTATCAGAAATAATACTGTTTTCAAGTATTGGTTTCCATATTGCAGACATAAAGAGTTTTCTATAGAGATAACTTACTACTCTATATCATTATATATTTCACGATAGTTAAGGGGAAACAATGGCAAAAGTTCTGACAGGAATGAAAATATCACAAATTTTCGTGGGTGTCAAGAAGTGGTTTATTGTGCTCTTGTATTTGACATGAGAAAGGATCGTGGTGCTTACGGGAGGATTTAATTATCATTCATGGAGTAACTAAGAATACGTTTTAAGAGAACAACTTGAAAGTCAAATTGAATCAAACGCTATCACTAATCTCGTTTGTTGTAAGACTTTTACATAGCTTTCTACTCGCGAGCTGAGACACCTACAATGTGTGAAAGAACGCATAATATAATGAGTTAAAATATCAGTATTTATCTTCAATGGGAAACATGCTGATATATTTTTCGAAGTGGGTTGATATATTAGATGTGAATTTGTCTTAGGGTGAAGAAAACGCAGTTCTCGCAACGATACCATCGCCCACAATCTTGTTTAGTTTAAATTATACTCAGGATATTAACACATTGAGGCGGTTGGGGTCAGATAGCCCGAGGCCACAACATCCTTACCTAACAGCATTCTGAACGCAAAGCAATAAGTATAGAAAAACGCACCGCTTGATTTCACCTCACACGCAGCACGGCCTGATGATCAGACGCGTAACACTTATAGAGAAACTCGCAGGAGCTATGAAGCGGTTTGAACAGTCACTGATGCCACCTACGTATTTGGTTGAGGCCTTCGTAACCTTAATGTATTAATTCTATTATTTTGCTCATGCTCTTAGTTATAATATCAGGGGCTACATAGTAGCCAGACTCAGGAATACAAGTAAACGTTTGACGCACTCTCCGAAAACTGCTTATAAGTCTAACTTCATCTTTAGGCCTTTGAGAAACTTTCGAATCACTAGATTCCGCTAGTGGTTAAGTCTTTAAATTTTCCTCTTTATCTTTTGGGATTATTACCCTTCTCCTCGTCGTAAGATATGCTCATCACCATTAAAACTTGGTGTTCGGTAGAAATAACTATTAATACTATAACATCACTTATTATATTATATTTATATATTTATAATATTAACCTGTAATGAACAAAGGATTCTTATTTAATATATCTTATAAAAGTACTGTTCATATGGGGCTCAATACCTTTAATTCGATTGGCTAAGACTAAATTCTGAGAGATTTAGTATATAAAGCTCATGATATTCTTGATTCCCTATATGAGATATTAATGTACATGGATATGTGGAATCAAACAATTATAATTAAGAAAAATACTTTTTTCTCTTCTGAATAATTCTTTACTCACTATTTCTCATACACTCGCTTATACGTACATTTCACTACGCATTAACTTTTAGTTGCTTTAAGTGCTCAAACAGGGCTAATCAGTACGCATACTCCGCACGCACTTACACATCACTACACATCACACTATACACCTAAGATGGTATAAGAATTAACCACATGTAAACTAGAGGCCCACGACTAATATTATGACGTCATTCAGCCATCGATCACGCTAGATATTTAGACTAATGTATGATTCAATGATGAGAAAGAGGATAAATTATTAGGTATGAAATTGTGATATTTTTAATTATTATGTAGGACTTAAGAATTACAAACTACGGCTATGGTGTGATTCTATAAAGAGAATATCTGTCAAGAATATAGTTCCAATTATGAAGCATACATCACATCCACAACTATATAAAAATATTATACTATACCATAAATTATATTTCTACGCGACAACCAGATACTATACGTCACCTCCACGATTTTTCTACATATTTTATATAGTTGGATCCTCTGGGATCCATTATATAGAGAAGATTTTATATATCCTTTCACTCTCAAGTTTTATAATTAAGAAATGCAGTATAATATATACATACGTATATCACATGGAGATGTCAAAGAGATATCATAAATATTACTAGTGATCAATATTAAGATTACAGAGAATATATTAATGCCTATTACTATCCTATTAAATGTAATGTAAAATAGCGTAATAATTAACTCAAACACTAGTAGAGTAATATCAGGATTAGATATTATGGATTATATAGAGAAGTATTACTCGTAAAGTCTAAAATAATCGATCTGAGATTATAAAATTAATGCATCCTATTACTAATACACACTTCTACATTATACATGATAAGGTAGAGAATAGTGAAAATACTTTAGTAATACATCACGTTTTTCAGATTACTCTATTTAGCAAAAGTCATTATAAAAACGCGATATCATTAGTAATCTGTAATGACATATCTCCACACACATACAATCGGATTGAACACAAGAGTATAATATAAAACATAAATAAGGATAATGGTTTCCTATGTTACAGTAGACACCTATATTATAATATATCTATATATACAATAACTCTATGTATTTACGCCATTAGTCTTATATATTATTTAATCCCACCATTACGATCTAAAAAATATATATATATTTATGCCCTATTATTATACTATTAGTTTATATACATATAAACTTAGAAGGTATACAATATAACTACATACATAGCTCCATAATTATTGGCAAACATCGCTCTTAAGAACAGTAAGAAGTGGTGACTTATGTACTCCGTTATTATTATGATTGTTGCTCACTGGCACTTATATGTGATCTGCTGTACGTCGAGCTTCGCGTGGTGCCGTGGGTAAGGAGAGAGAACCAAAAGAAGTTGTGACGGTTCACGTGGTTGTTCATATATTATATATATGTTGCATTCTGTGACGGTCAAGCGGGATGTTTGTGTGGAGATCTGAACTGAGATAGCTATGTGAGCGAGAGGAGAGTGCCCGCGTGTCTCTATGTTGTCGTCTGTATGTGTGTAGAGATTCATGCAGATTGAAGAGTTTTAGGGTAGGTATTGTGTTTATGGTTTTGGAGAGGCCTTATGATGTCGGTGTAGAGTAGATACTGGCCACCACATTAGTGGTAGTGATGTGAGAGTGGAGTGGGGCCTGCGTGGAGGATAGGAGATGTTGATTGGTGGGTCTACTTATGTATCGAGATGCTAGTTGGAGTGTATTGATCTCTAGTAAGAGAGGTGCTTGCATGTATATACTTATGTAGTGTTGGTGTGCGTTTCGTACGCTCTATCTCGAGCGTAGACCGTTACACTTGAGTCGATGTCTTAGTGACCGCTCTTAGCAGTATGGTCTTGTCTGCTAAACCGTGTTAGAGAGTGCGTGTTGGTTTTATTCACGCTGTTGTAGTAGGAGGGGAGTGTCACTGATGTATGCTACGCCCCGAGTGATGTGGTACGACGGTGATTGTCTTAGTTGAGGGGCCATGTATCACGGGTAGGGTCTGAGTACTGGTCCACACCGGTCATCTGAGTCACAGGTGGAAGAGGTCTAGGTGAAGAAGTAGGAGGCTCTCCATTGTAGAGTGCTTGCTTACTAGTCCTTAGCTCTCTACTATTTGTCGAGGGTCTCAAGTGTGGAGTGTCCTAGTGATATTACTATGTATCGGGATACTATCTTTCGCGTACAGGTGCTCATAATGGGCGCGCATGTGTATTGTCGCTGGCTAGCATTTAGCTTGTTCATAGTGAGAGGGACTGAGATGGCTCAGTGTGTCTGTTACCTTTGTTCGGTGTATGGGGGCGTCGGTGGTTCTCTGCGTTGAGGCTTGACTCGCGCAGTAGATGTCCGCTGAGTGCTCTTGAGCGTGACTTGAGTGGTCTCTTTCATATCTGTTATCGATGTTATTACCCTGCTTCGCATCATTTTGAATCGCATCATATTGGTCGAGATGCGAGGACATATGAAAATAGTTACGGAGCTCAGCTATATTCTCGTCGAGGATGCGTGAAGGTGTGCGAGCTGCTCTCTTCTTGGAGGGCCCGAGTGTAGAGTCTCTAGTATTGACTTGGTGTGCTTGGGTGCTTCGAGGTGATGTTCCTTGTCTTTTTCTGGTTCTTCTTGCTTATCTGTCACTCTGCTTGTTGGCCGTAGTGTGTGGTGGGGTTGGTATCATATATTACAGTCGAGAGAGGACCCGCGAGGAGGTATTATTGCTCAAAAGTTGCACGCTGTGATTGCTGTTAATTACTATGATTATAAGTGCGTGAGTAGGAAGCTTATCAGTCCGTATTGTGTACCTCTGTTGTCAGACTTGTGAGGGGAGTTCACGTTGATCTGTATTTAACTATGCACGTGCGCTTTAGACTGGGTCACTATAGCGTCTAGATGGTGGACAGTGAGAGCATGGCGGGTGATGTGCTAGGTTCATGCGGAGTTTAATGAGTGTAAACATGAGCACTTAAATGTGTGGCATAGTAGTGAGCTATGTTGAGCTACGAGTGTATGTTCCGGTGTGCCGCGCTCGCTCAGTCAGCTCGTGTGTGACGATGCATTCACAACATTGAGGCGTGTATAATCTCACGCATCACTCTCCTCTCACATGTGCGTCGTTCGTTAGTGAGTGTGTTATCCTTTTGGTCTGACTGTTGTATGATCTGATACTCGGCTAGAGAGTGAGAATGGATAGCGCGCTCGGCGATCTGTGGATATTCAGGATTGTGTAGTCTTCAGTGCATAATATTCGCAGTTTTATTCAGCGGATATCATCATGTTCTCTGGCGTTGGAGAGAGAGAGAGATACAGTATGTTTTATATATGCGCTACGCGTGATTATATGCCCCACGTGAGTAAGGAGTAAGGTGCTTAGTCGTACCATGCGAGAGTCGGTCAAGCTGTTGAGATGCTGCGTTTCGGTACTGACACGAGTGAGCAGTTGTTTGGTATATCATCTGTATCGATGGCGGGATCCACACGACTATGAAGGATATACCCATCTTACCACTGCAACCGCTCTTTTGTAGTAAGATTATTCCAAAATTATATATTGCGTGCTCCGTATTTCCTTTAACAAAGTCGCGAGAAACAATATAAATTAGTGATGTTCTTTTATTTATTCTTCTTTTTTTATTATCTATCGAATCAAATACGAACAGGAAGTTCATAGATCCACAATTACCATCTTTTTTTTCTGACTGAAAACGCTCGAAATCAAGGTTTCAAAACTCGCGATTATCAAATAATGTTATTGTTTCTATAATAAAAAAAATGGTTAAGCAAATTGAGGCACAAGATTATCTATACTGACAACAGCGAGCACATCGACATGTATATGCGGTAGAATCTCACTCTTTCTACCTAATATTATTGATACGCCGCCCAGGCTTAAATACCGAAAGTATCACACTTAAATATGAACGCCGACGCCGCTATAATCATAATATAAGTATAGTCAAGTAAATATAATAGATTGATATAATAGTATTAATAGTATATAGTAATTATATAAGAGAAATATATATAACATTATGTTGATTTAAATATATGTATACTTAACAAGTAACATATTATATATATTAATTATACTATATATATATATAAAGTAATATACATTCTTAATGGGTTTAATAATATGACCTTTAAGCAAAAGTCCTTTCAAGATATACTTGTCATTTCAGATCATATAATAAAATATATAATTACTTATTTAGATAATATTCAGCAAATATAAAGACTAATATATACTATGATAATATATATATATATCTAATATATATGAATAATATATATATTAGTATATTACATATATACTATATATATCATATATTATAAGGTGTTTTCATCAACTATTATTATAGTTGCTTTTCCATAGTTTTTTTTTTTTAAATAGCTTTGAAAACAAAAATTTTTATTTAAAAAATTGTTTAAACGTTTGAATTTCTAGGGTTTACTGTGTGTTCCTAGTTTCTATAGAGTAAAATACAATGTTATTTTCTAATTTAACTAAATATATATATATTATAATATATATATAATATCTAAAAAATATATATATATGTATATACGAATATTAGAGAAAAATTGGTAATAGGAGTACTATCAAATAGTATTTCCACAAATTTCAGCTATTATTTCCTAGAGAAACATTATATACTATTTACTATATATTATATTATATATCCATATATTTATAATATATATATCTATATATCTTATTATACCTATATATAATATATATAAATATATAGTAACATATAATATATATAATATATATATACATATAATAAAGCTATTGAAACGCGTCATGTTTTTGTTGGTTATAGAAGCCCTGGTGATTGCTATGAAACAACTTTAAAATCACAGAAAAAATATAAATGACGAATATTATACATTTAATATTAAAGAAGGTGTTCCATAACAGTACAGGTTACCTTATCAAGAAGTAAATGAGGGCTGATGGGCAAAGGTAAGTTCCAATTTTCCTAAAATTCTGATGATGATTTATTATAAGGTTGGGCTTATTAAAGAACTGGAAGAACAAGAGGTATTCAGCTTTCGGCTATTCTGTCAAACATGGTGTCGATAATTGTAGTCAACCGGAAGCGGTTGAAAATTTTGGAATATTTTTTTTAATCAATAAGATAGCCAAAGAGGCCTTATGCTTATTGTTGATATGTGCTATTGTTGACATTTGTGAGATGTTTAAATGCAGGGTTTTGTGTAGAACTGGTGTATGTTAGGGAGACAGTCCTTTGATTGTCGAATACCGGGAGGTCATGTGTGGGTGTTGGTTTTTTTCGTCTGTAATAGCTACATGATCAACATCAAAAAGACTACAAGAAAATAGCTGAATCCTATTGTAAAAAAAATTCCAAATCTTCAACCCGCCTTTCTTCTGGGATTACAGATACGACACCCATTTTGAATGCGCACTGAATAGCTCTTCGTTCTCCATTCTTAATAGCCAACTAGAAAAATAATCATCATCAGGATTTTCAAAAAGTTTATACTCCTTTACCACCACGTATCATTCTTGGTAAAGGTTTATATATTATGATTTAACTATGAAATGTTTAAGCATTTATTTTGTATTTATATATAATATTTTTTTTCTGCTGGCATTTTAACTATTTAGTGACTTCTATAGTTCATAAGCTAATCAAAAACTTATCTCTTTAAATTCGTTTCACCCCATAGCAATCAAAGGCTTATAACAATATATAATATATATTTTATATATAGTATATACTAATATATATATATATATATATATATATATATATATATATCTATATAGCTATATATAATAAAATATATATATATATATATAGTAGTATAATATTCCAACAAGAATTTATAAATGTATAAATTTGAATTTTTTGAATTCATAATTATATTTCTGGGATATTTCACGGGGTATGTTTATTATATTACATTTATTACATATTAGAAAATTAATTCATTATTACCTCCTAAAAATGGTTATTACAATACTACTGCTACTACTCCTACTACCACTACAATTACTATTACTACTATTACCCGATTAGCATATATCAATATTCAATCTGCATTTATTATGGGTAGTATTAGCGGATGCTACTCGTATTACTTTTGATATGTCTGTTATACAAAAGCAAACCAACACCACTAACACCTAGTTTATATTTCTGGTACTATACTTATACTGCGAGTTTAGCCAACTTACTACCACTACTATTACAACTCCTTCTGTTACAGCTACTTTTACTAGGAGTTCATGCCATTACGATTACTACAACTATTTCTGGTACCGCTAATTTTACTAGGTGTTCAGTCCACTACTACTACTTATACAGTTACTTTTCTAGTTCAAATTTTATTCTCTAATCAAGTCCCCCGCTCTAATATATATATATATATATATTATATATATATATATAGATATATATATATATATTATATTATATATAAATTATATATATTATATATATAATATAATAATATAATATAATATAAATATATAAATATTATATATATCGTATATAATGTTATATATATATATACTATTTATATTATATATATTATATATATATATATATATATATATATAAATATATATTATATAATGGAGATGTGTGTGTCTTGAAAAAGAGCATAACACTCAAACGTATTCCCTTTACAGATCACCTTCGAACCTACGAGAAGATGGACAAAAAAAACTTTTAGGTTGCTCCACTCTCTTAGGCAAGCAACGATATAATATATATATATATATATATATATGTATATATATATAATATATATATATATCTATATATATATATATATATATAGTATAATATATCTTATATATTATATATATATATTCAAAATTAATATGATTTATTCATTGAGAAACTCATTTAATTTTTTACGGACATGATCCACTGAAGAATCTAATAAAGTTACAATTATCAAAATTATAAAAGTCTTTTATATCAATGTATTTTTTGCAAATAACATTAAAGCCCGTTGCCTCCCTTTAAGCGGTTTCTTACTGTTAGTGTGCGCGTCTTTCAGTTTGTCGAGAAAGGGGAAGCCATATTTCTTTTAACTCTCCACCCAATCAACTATCATCATATGGTCCTAACCTTTAACTCTATTCATTCTATTTTTTCCAAATTATTCATGAGCTAATGATTTACTGCCAGTCCGCCATAAAGTATAAAAGGGCATTTCTGTTTTCCTTTAAAGTATATGGTATTAAACTAAAAGTATTTACTCCATTTACGCATTCAGGAACCGAATAACGACCTAATACGGGCATGTTTTCGATATTCTCGATTTTTTTCAAAGTCATGTTACTATGAAAGACATCTTCGTACTTATTCCATAAACCAACATCTTTATTTTAGCCACGATGCTGTTCTGACCTCTTTCTCAATCGTAGCAGAATACGTATATTTTTGGGCTCTCATACATCTTCATCGATATTATCGCTACACCCGAGAAGATCAACGCTTTCGTAATTACCAATCCTAATGGCACCTTTTCTCAGATTGAACTATAACCTGAATGCTAACGGGATTTTCTTCTCTAACTAACCTTTTGCGGTGCATCTATATTGCAACGTTGAAGACTGCTATCCAGTTCATCCTTCAAACTTTCTATCATGAAACCCTCGTTAGCTACTAGCTTTGAGATTGGAGTAGAAGGTTTGCCTTGTCACGGAGACTGATAAATTGATTCCTCCATAGGCGAGCGTCTACCTCATTCTATTCTTGTTCAGCCGCAAATTTAACGTATTGTCTAATACTATCCCTTTAAACTTTGATGTTACATAGTATTTGCCGGTCAGTTAAAGATTGACTTTGATCCAGACCACCGAACGTCGAAAATTGATCCAAACCCTCTGCGAACCGCTTCATAGGTCTAAGTCGTGTGTAAGTATAGATTCCAATGACTTTCACTGGACACAACTGCATTTCGAACTGATGCTCAAAGAATCTTCTGGTCCATGGGAAGAAGGTTCATCAATAACCTTTACTTATATGTATGCTCTTTCCATTCTGACTTTTTAAGGTTTTTCTCTACGAAGATGTGCGTTTATATGTCTGTTATAGTTGTCCTTTCTCATTCCTATTTAAGGGGGGGGTCTCATTCTCGAGGGTGCTAGCCTCTGGAAATAATAGTCCATATTATCATTATATTGTACATTAGGCCAATTAAAATCTAAAACGTTTTCATGCCATTTAGGGTCCCCACAACTATTCCGTATTGTCATATATATATGTTTAAACAATTCGTACTCTCATTCCCATATTCATATACCTCCTATAAAAGAAATATGATTATTATATATACTATATTTATAACTATTTATATATAGATATATAATATCACTTCCAGAAAAATAACAATCATGAAGATATAGAACTATTTAATATATATATATTAGTTTATTTACATATGTTATATCCTACACAGCAACATATACAATGCATAACCATTTTTAAACAGGTGCTGATGAATAAACGCACGTAGGATGGGCTTTTACTCAAAATTGTATGGTTGTATATATTTCACCCACGATCTTCATGGAAAAAAAGAGGATAATCACTTTTTCTAGGACAGTGGCATCTATTACTCCCTTTACTCCCTCTAGTCTCTAATTTGATCACATGTATTTAAATTACTTTACGGTTGTCAATTCTTATCTATTTGGACCCAGGATTGATTACCAATAGCTCTATTTAAATGAGTTATTTGATGATATTTTTTTTATATATAAATGTTAGATAAAAAAACTCCAACCATTGATTCACCTTAAGACTGGTAATAAGAGTATTGAGTTGAAAAAAATTCCTCTATGTTTAACAATTAAAAAAACAAAATTGGATAATGATCAACATAAATCAGGATCTAACGAATGGTAATCTTAAAGCTGTTCGTCCAGTGAAGAGGCTCTTTATTATTGAGATGCCCATCCGAGGTAGCTCACTTTGATTTTTATTAGTATATTTAACCAAGCTCCCATACTTCTTACAGTGTTTTGGCCAATTCACCTCTGGTATGGATATAACGCAGTTGCCAGACTACCAGCGTTTTGTAATAAATTTATACATAAGTATTTGCAATCACCTTTATTTGGTAAATGTATATGAGCATTAAAATCAATTTTCATGCTTTCGTGTATTACGTTTCTGGTAGACGGGGGCGGAGCCTAAAATAGAGATTTAACACCTAAGAAATATTTCAGTGTTTACTATTTGCGCCTAATGTTCTATGTGTCGTCGGTAAGTCGTGTGTGTGGTCGTCAGTGTGTTTGGGTGTGTCGTTGTGGTGTGTGTGTGTGTGTGTGTGTGTGTGTGTGTGTGTGAAAGTCTAGATGCGTGTTTTATAGTTTTGATAGGTTTTGAAAGCTGGTGATTTTTAATTTATGCCTATTGATAATTTTTTTCATGAGATACTTAAACCTTAGATTGTGATCTGTATATTGTTATACAATCATAGCATTAACATAATACATGCAAACATATGATATTACCTAATATAATTTTATTATAATAATATAGATTATATTAGTGTAATATAAGGTGGGGTGTGTGTATAGTATATATTGAGTATATTTAGAGTATATATTATGAGTATGAGTGGGTAGGATATTGCCTAGTTATTATCGTAATAATATAATTACTTATATTCTTTACAGTATTAATTATTTTACTGCTTATACTTATATTATTAGTATAGTGTTATAGCAAAATTATATATATATAGAATATCTTTAATTGATTTAATTTTTGCGTTTAATATTTAAATACATTATATGTGGATATAGGTACAACTTTTCTACATTTTTTTTATAAAGAATGTAGTTATGTTTTAATTCATTGTTTTTGATAAAAATAAAAAATAAAATCCGTGAATACTAGAGAAATAACACTGCAGCTAAATCTACAGCTCTTATTAACTAAACTAAATTAAGAAAATAACACAATAAGTAATTGAAAAAAAATTTTAAGAATTAAAGAAAATTTTCCAATATACGGTTCTTCTTCTTCCTATCTTCATTCTTCAAAGGTACTTAAAAATATTTCTCTATTTAAGACTTCTCTTTCTTTCTCTTATGTAACTTATATATTATTAATGTTATTTTTCTTACTTCTAGAGTTTATTATGCGACATTGTCGTTCATTGAAATATCAGTAGCTTAAGGTAATATAATAAAATTATAGTTATTATTATATATTATACAATATTCATTATTATTTTTTCATTAAATATTATTATTATCAATTAAAATTTATGATCATTCATATTATTAGATTTATTATTTATGTTATATATTATTTTTAATTATTATGAATATTATTTAATTATCTTATATCATTTTATTAATATATTATTAAATATTTTATATTTTTAATAATTATATAAATTATTATTTATTGATAATTATTATTAATTCTATTATTTAATTATTTATATTATTGATTAATTAATATAAATTATTATTTTATTATTTATATTAATTTATTCTTATTATTTTCACTTTCTAATTATTATTTATATCTCAAAGCCATTGATCAGTTTTAAATTTTATTGAAGCATTATTCAAATATTCAAGTTTAAAGATCATTAAATTTATTGTTATAATATTTATAATTATTATAATTATTATTTTATATTATTATACTTTATATATTTTAATTAATTATACTTAATATATATTAATTATATTTATTATTTTAACAGTTAAATATATTCTTAAATATTTATTAATATAGTTAATTTTATATTTATGTATAAATTATTATTAATTATTAATATAATATGGATATTAATATATATATTTTCTTATTACATTATTTTTTATTATTTATTATTTATTTAAATATATAGTGTGTATTTATTAATAATATTAATTATTAAAAATTTTATTATCGAATTTAGATAATTACGATTAATTCTTTAGCTAATTTTTTTGAATTGAGGATATTTATCCTTATCATTTGATAAAAAATCGGATTACTGTATAGATTCCCAGATGAAAAGCTAACTCTGCCAAAATCTTTTATGAAATACATTTCATTAATCCATTGCAAATAAACTAAAAAAGAACCTTTTATTTCAATATTAGTACTTCATAAGTATTGAGAAATTAAAATCATATATAAAATTATATTAATTATATATATAAAAAAATAATGACTACAAAGTATAAATATATTTATTGCTATATATAAATAGATTAAAATAAATAAATTATAATATAATATATACTTTTAGATTAGTATAATATATATAAATTATAAATACATAATAAATAATTAAATAGATAATTTATGAAAATTATATATTATACCTAACCAAATGAAATATAGATTATATAATATAATAAATATATAAAATATTTCATATATAATATTAATTAATAATATAAAATATATTATAATATAAATCTTATTTTAATATGAGAAAAATATATTTATTATTAAATAATTTACTATCTAATATATATTAATATATATAATATATTATATTAATATAATATATATATATGTATATAATAATATATTATAATATTATTTATAAATAATTAATAAAAAAATATATATATGGATATATATATATAAATATATATAGTCAATATATAAATAATTATTATATTATCATATCTTACTATACTAATCATAATTATATATCATATATATCATATTAATATATATCATATAGAATAATAAAAAATTAGATATGAGTATATATTATAATAAGATATTATATATATATATAAATTTTGTTTGTTTACAATAAATTGATTAATACACATAGTATAACATATAATATATAAATATAATAATATATATATAATCTAATATATACATATATTATTATATATACTAACAAAATTATATAGACAGATTGACTTTACAACATGCCAATATTATTCTGATACTAAAAGTGAAAAATTTTCTTTATTACTAACGTTTCATAAAGGGAACATCTCCTCTATACTCTTTTCAGTCCTCTCATATCACCTCTTCTTCTCTCTCACTCTCTCTCATCTCTCTAATATAATAAAGATATATAATAATATATATTAAAATTATATAATATTAAAATCTATTATTAAATAGGAATAATAATATATAATATATATAGAATAATATCATAAAAAATAAATATTAAAATAAAATATATAAAATAATTGAATAGATTGTATAATCTATCAGATAAACAATATAATCCATAAATATAATGAATAAATATAAATCAGTGTTTATTAAGGTTAGATACACTTTTTTCAACTCAAAATGTAGTTTAACATATTTTTATAAATGAATATAAATATATACAATATTATTAAATAAATATAATTTTTATCTTAAAAAAGAAAAAAACAATAAGACTCGTAGTTCACCTTAAGTTATACATAAAGAGAAATTTAAGGTTTCAATTGTCTTGTACACTGGCAAACCATCACAAAAATGTCTTAAACTAAGAATGCGCAAAGACAACAGTTGATAAACATATTTTAATACTCATAAAATTCTAACCCAACGAAACTTCCACAACACACCCTTCACACACAAACACAATCTGCCTAGCTATTCATCGAGCAACTAACAAGTCGCACTCTTTTTTTTTAAATTGAAGAAAATTAGCAATTATCTTTATAATTAATTTATGGGATCCTTTTACCCTTTCGTATGTTTCAAATTTTACATATATTTACCATACTTAATATAACTTCAGTATTTTCAATATATCATTTCACAAATGATCCAAAAATATAAAAAATAAAATCTGAAAATTAATAACAAAAATTAGAATTAAAATATTTGTAAAAAAAAACGATCGTTTTAATTAAAAAACCATTTAAAAAAAAACAGAGTTATTAGGAGTCCGACTCTGATAAATTATTTATACTATATATTAATATATATATATAATATATATATAATATATATAATAATAATAATATAATTTAATATATATAATATACTGTAATATATAAAAATACTAATGTATTAATAACGCTATATCTGGTTATCAATACTATTTATATAAGTTGTATATATTACTAATATATTTAAATATATATAATTATAATAATATTATAATATATATATTATAGTTTATATAAAATAATAGTTTATTTATGCGTAAGATGTGTTAATATAAATAATTTAAGAATACATAAATAATAATAATATAATGGAATTTTGTATATTGGAAAAATAGAATATTGTTTATACTTTTAATAAATATTTAAAAGAACAAAAAGTATATGATAAAAGAAATAAAAAATAGGATTATATATTCTATTTAATTAGCCCATTGATATATTATATTATATGTACAATATTATAAATTAAATATACTATTTTTTTATATTAACTCTAGATCATGTATATACGTAATATTTGTATTTAATTAGATATATTTATACCGATACCCACCATCACGGCTGAAGGCGCTATTTCAGGAGGCGCGGCCAGAAAGTTAATTTAGATAATTACTGGAAGTAAGCCCACCCAAGCCCAAGACCATACGCGCAAATCTCTTCAGAGTGATTTGCTCCAAGACGTTGAGTGTTTAATGAAGAGGAAGATTAAATATCAGTTTAGAAAAAAAAGGAACGATGGCCAAGGGAGCTTTTCCACAGAACGAAGTGGCTTTGAGAAAGAAGAGGCACCACATTATCGAACGGGTCTAGGGATTTAAATATTGTTTCATGTCTCCTTCTGACCCTAAATTTCATGCGGGCATGGCATCCCTCTTTGGTGTTATTGGTGCCTCAAGAGATAGCCGGCGAGCGACCCGGCCGCAATGAGAGCAAGGTGGACCTCAGCCGGAGTTGGGCCCGAATCTCCGTTTGTTGCTGCAGCCTAATCTTACTCCGTTGTACTCCTAAGTAACCTCAGACTCTCAGTAGTAAAGCACATTGACTCAGCTGCGCCTCAACGTCATATACTCTTCGCTTCGTTCCGCTAGAGGATAGTGGGTGTCTCCTTAAACGCTAAGTGAGTGACGTTAGAAGAGTAAGGGACAGTCAATTAGTGTCTCTCTAGTCTTTTTAAGCCTTAACCTCTCTATTCCAATTCGACAGGTGTGTCTGAGGTCCGGATTCCACCCTTCAGTATGTGGAGACTCCTAGTTTCTCCATCAAATGGGCGTACCACTTTCATGTGGCTCTTAATATAACGGTAGTAGCCTTTGTGCATAGCACTGCTTTAAAAACTTATTCCTCCTTCTCGCTAACCCTCCACAGTAACCATGATACTATCCCAGTTTTCATTTGATGGCCAGCCCATTTAGCTAACCGTTTTGCCATTTGGCATCTTGCTTTCTGTGTTTACTTGACGGTGTTTCCAAAGATAATTTTCTTTGTTTATTGTCTTTTTTTCATGTTTCTCAGCCCTAGGGGGAAACACACTCGTTCCCTATGTTTGTTCAACGGTCGAGATAGTAGGTTCGAACCAGGGTCGAAAAATATAGGGAAAGTTCAGGAGGTGTTTTGAGAGAGGGAGATGCTGGAAGTTGGTTTTTCAAAGAGTTGAAAGTGAGAATCTCACCAACGTGTTGTGACTCCGGGGTCTCGCCGCCCCACCACGGAGGAACATCCCATCCAGCTTGTTTTCAGGCAGATAAATAGCCCAATACAGAAAGGCTCGGAGAAAGATACCCGGAACTCTAGAGGCAAAAAGAACTCCGGAGCACAAAGATTTTGAATGCGAGCCTTGGAAGAACTGTTGAGAGTTGAGTCAATCCCGGCTTCCATGGAGCTACCCACTCTTATACACGTGATGTTCACGATGAATCAAGAAAGTGTTTGATGTACTCTTCATAACTAGCCTTGACGGATAAGATCTCGCTCATTGATTATGAAAAAGTGTGACGAAATAAAGTTTGGAGATCATTACCAGAACTCCTTTTGTAGGTAACACAACAGTAAACAGGAGAAGCGAGGGGGGAGACAGTCGCTCGCGCACTCCCAGACGGACATCTCGTGCGCCTCGCATCTATACATGGGAGGGACCAGGAGATGTGGGGAAAACTTGACCGAACGCGTGAAGCACAGAGAAGGTAGAGGAAACCCAAGAGGAAGGAGAGGTCTGGCTTAACAAGTAGATTAGTCTTCGTGACCTATCATCCACACGGATTCACAAAGGTCCCTTTGTTATACGGGTCGAATGAGAATACGTACGTCGCACATCCACTCCAAGCCATCCCCACTCACCGTCGCCTATAAGGGCCCATAAACCGTCACGAACATATAATCAGTACAAGATTGCCAATTTGTAGTGGTTATTACGACCCGGTTACCCATAGCATTGAAGCTCCTCGAGCGTTACGCAAGAAGCTTCTAATGATTGAATTGAGAACGTATTTGATCATGCAGGACTCCAGATGAGGATCCAGTTAAATGACGACGGTTATGAGAGGTTTTCAAAGATCCTTATTTGGTAGATTATCTAAGTTCGAAGAGCTATCTAGGACGAAGTTTTGGAGGGATCAGGAGGACGGCTGCCCTTGCCGTTATTTCGGGAATTGGTTTGAAACATCATATTTCGCGGTAAATCCAGGTCACTTGAGGAAATATTTTCTGGTAGCCAGGGTACTCTTCATTATAGCACTAGAGAGTGAGAGGGGTTCAACGTTCGAACACCCCCTGAGTGAGGACGAGGGGGTGGACCGTCCAAGGTGCGGGAGGTTCACACTCCCTTTCAAAACCCACGGCGAAAGGAATGTATGCCGAGCTCCGGGTCACTCACGCCGTTTCCTGACACTCTGAGGATGCTCAGGAAAATCCCTTTCCCTAGCACGCGAACAAGATCTTGTGTAATCACTCGGGAGTGAACAGAGGCACATAGAGCAAACCCTGAGATCGGAAAAGAGCAAGGAGGGATAGTGGAGCCCGAGAAATCGGTTTCCGATCGATAGAATTAGCATGAAAATAAGCGAGGCCGAACGAGATTAGGGTCCCTTCTAGTAGGAAGAGTTTAGCTACAGAACCATCATGCGATTATTAACGTGGCGGAAAAGGATGTTTTTTATTTAGATAAGTTTACAAAAAAGTTATTAGGCAGGATGATATTTTTGGCAAAAAGAAGGCTGCCTGAAGTTTATTATCTTAGTTCTTGGTATGAGCCTCAAAGTAGGGGCTGTTGTAGAACCATGTCTCTTTTCCGTATGAAGAAAAGCGCGCCCTTGAGTCGCTGATTTTCTGAATACAATATGGGGCTCATTTGCATACGATTTCGCCTAGGCAGAATTGGAAATTGGTATGATAGTGAAGGAGAACAAGGTTTTTCCTGCCGCGATGAGGGCAAGTGTCTCTACTCCTGAATGGAGCGAGAACATTCCACATTATCGAACCCCACGATCGGACTTTTGTGTAATCGAGAAAAAGATTTAGTTTGCAGATAGAATGGATGAAGAACTCCGTCTCAATAACTCCTATCGACGATTACGGTTACTCTTTTTCGCTTGTGTACACGAAAGTCCTCCGAGATTCCATATTTTTTCAGCCCAACACATTATATCTCGATTATTAATTATATATACTTTATTTATTTATTAAATATATATATTGTTAATCATATAATTAGAATATATAATATATTTTAAATATATCTACATATAACCAGAAGCTACAATACTGTAGCATAATAGAACTCTAATATAGATATATAATACTATTATTGATACTAATATATACATAAATTAAAACATATTCATTATAATAATATATTTTATAGTAGTATAACAGGTATATAATATTCGAATATATAGCTTTTATACAATAGATTATAAATTCTATAGGTATTATATAATTATAATTTGGGATAATAAAACTATATAATACATGGAGATTAATACTATAAATTTAAGTAATTCGTAATATATATCTAGAGCGATACAATTTTATTATATAGATATTTGAAAGATAAAGATAGAAGTTATGATGTTAAGATTCTTAAGACGTAAAAAGAGTCGTACCGTTATACAGATTTTCTCTTCTCCTAAGTAGAGACAACGAACTTATATAATTCCTAAAGTTAAAAAAGTTACATAAACAAAATAACGAAAAAAAAAAGTTTAAGAAAACATGTATTATACATTATCTATTATTTATTATTATTATTGTGATGGGGTATCTGATTCTTCTCTTATTCACTTATGATCTCCATTACTTCATTCCATTATTATTGCTTATTTTATTATTTGTTTTTTATTATTTATTGCATCATTGTATATATATATATTATTGTTTATTATAATTAAATATATTTATCTTTATCTATCTATCTTAAATATTATATACTTAATTATTTATTATTATTAATTATTAATATTATTATTATTATATTCTCGGTTGATTAAGTATAATTAATACTCACTTAAGCAGGCGTATGTCACTCGCACACACACCCAGGGGCATTTGTTTATATTATTGGTGCCGAAAACTTGAGAGATAAAAATCTAATCTCTAAATAATACGGAGCGGCCAAGTTTGGATATTTTCCTTGTACTACTCATTAAGTGATAACTATTCTCTTTCAATAGTCGAAGCTTAAAAAATGTGAAAAGAACTACCTTATATTTAATATATATATTAATAATATAGTTATCTGATATATTGTAAATATCTCTTTCCTACTAGTTCAAAAATTACTATATATATAAATATAATATACTGATATAGTATGACCATAATCGATTGAGTAGGATATTATAATAAATGTTTACCTCATTTCTTTCAGATTCAAGCTAGGATACTATTATACTAGCTCGATAATATATACTATATATACTATTGTAATTAATACTTAAGACTCTTGGGTTAGATAAATATATTAGTGATGGGGATCAGATTTAATCAGTCATCGGCTAAAATCGGATCACTTTTTCGAGCCAAATACGTCAATCGTCATCGTCAAATTTTTTGCCGGATTAATTTTGCTCCTTCCGCTCTATTTTTGAAACCGTAATAAGAGATTTGTGGTGGATAATATTAAAACAATAAAGGAGGTATTGATATAAATATATGATTTATATTTATATTATACAAATAGATCTATTATATTTTATATTTAGCTAATACTTATTTTGTCTAGACATATACATATTAGTGACTAGCCGTCTATAATAAGTGTTATATATATTATATATATATATATATATTATTATCATATATAATATATATAAATATACTACTACCATTTTGCTATATGTATGTATGACATTACCTCAGTGCTAATGGTTCGCCTTTCTGTTCCTCCGAATTCATATCCACACTCATCCTCCAGACAACATTACTTAGAGACACACCTTAAAGCAGGAAACACTGATGTATTAAGAAGTTCTTACGCGACTTTCATTTTTTGATCTGGATCTTATTAGCTCGAGCTTCAATGGACTTTCTCACAACAAAGAAATGAGAGTATAATAATACACCAGAATAAACCCTCGCTCCTCTTCTAGAGCATCCCACAACGTTAAAAGAAAGTTTTTACTAGCTACTTCATAATCACAATCTATCCAAATACCTCTCTCGTGCAGAGTGCAGAGAAACCAGAGAAGAGATTACGGAAAGAAGAACATATACCGAAAATAGTTACCTATTCTGGACTATATGATAATATATATTATTATACTATTTGGATAACTGAACCGAGTGCTAGTAAGTATAATAGTATGCACTATTATAATAAATTAAAAAGTAAACTAAGAAGCTTTAGAAGTTAACTTTTCTTCGAGAAAGGAAATATATAAATAAGGACAGTATTTTAAAATAAAAAGATAATATTATATTATATATAAAATATATATATTAGCTATATATATATAAAAGGGCCATATAATAATTATATCTATAATATATTTATATATAATAATATATCGTGATATAATTATATTAATATTATAAGGTATTATATTTAATGTCTATATTACTATATTGTGTGATCATTTATATCTTATAATTATGAGACTTAGACCTATAATAATTATACTTGGTCGAATATTAATATAAATATATTAACTGCATATAGTTTTATATATAATATATATATATAATATATATTAAATTATATATATAATTATAATATAAATTTTAAGTGATGACTATAATAATAATAATTTATAGTGATTATATAATTATATATATGATAATGATATAATAACAATTAACTATCTGTAGAAATACAAAGTTTTCTTTTAATTCTTTTTTTTCCCTTTTCCTTGTTTATTTCAACTTCGGATTCATTCACATTGTATAAAAGTATTTTATTCAAGTGATAAATACTGTGTAATACAAACATTTAATCGACAAAGCATTGTATATTCCAAGAACAAGAGAGGGTAAATCGGACTTTAGTGCCAGGGTGACAACTAATAAACTGATAGTTTATTAACTTGCCATTCCTCCTGGCGACAATGCACACCAATACTCAATATCTTTAAAAATAGCAACAAGTTATAACCGTAGGGAAGGTTACCCTACACTGTTCTTAACTAAGCTTGCGCGACATCTCGCTTCTTAGTACAGTATAACTTAGTTCGAATTTGTCGCGCGAATCTGTGTTCAAGTGTTGCGTCAATATTTTCAAAAATGCAATTACACAATAGTTGAAATGTTGCGATATGCGATTTTTTAAGGTCGTACGGACGGCTAATTCATTAGACAGCCATGCGTCATTCTATGAAGAAAGATGATACCCTTATTAGTGTTCATCCCGCTGAATACTATGTTTGCACGTCTTAGAGAAACAGACTTAGAGAAACTGGAAGTTTTAAAAAACTTACTATGGAAACGGGAGACCTCACACAGTTCACTCCAAGATGTCGACAGAACAGGTTCTTCAAGAACTTGAGACAGTCCTACAACAAGTACCCGAAAGATTGCTGCAACACTACATGTAAGAGTCAGTCCGACAGTTTTCAGTGGGATTTTTGAAAATCGAACTTCTGTTCTACACTGTATCACATCCAACGAGTTGCAAGGCACTTATAGTGTACAGTTTCGCTACAGAAGTAGCTGTTCTGTGGTTGATGGATACCTTCGCAACAGATCAATTGCCGACAATATCTCTACCACTTTAGCAGTAAATCTTTGTTCACCGATGATTTTGGCAAATTTCTCCAGAGTGACGCCATTTCGAACTATGACAACCATACTACATTTCACTGGGCCCTGACATTCGAGACACCCCATTTGACATCATGTTGAAGCCGCCCTCACACCTAAGTTTTTTCAATTTGAAATAGTATGGTCGAATACTTAGTTGGCGACCATTTGTATTTAGGTCCTATCTTTTACTCCTCAGCGAGGTATCTAGCGAGATGATTTATCGTCAAAATTCTTGAATTATGGACTTTGACTCTACTACTACTGGAGATCAGTTTCACCGTTACATATTAGATCGAAAATGTATTTTCATGCAACGACGGCGCTTCGCAGCTATTTTCAGAATTTTAGTTTAGCTTACGTAACTATTTGAACACTGTATATCACGCCGTTTTGGATATAGGTCGAGAAGGTTACAGAACTTGGCCTCGCGGTCTTCTCAAAGACCTAAAATGCATTTGGATTTCTTTCATATGTGGTTCACCTGTAAAACATTCTTGGTTTATATACAGCAACAGTGATTGATAAAGTCCCGATAGCATAATCGACGTTTGAATTGATGAACCAATTTCACACCAACTCGGATATATTGATGAAACGTGATCTCCATCTACAATGTATGATATAATGAGATTACGTATTCGTCCAGAATAAGCCTGTTATTGCCAGAATTGGGTGGCTCATTTTTCAACATTTGTTTTAACCTTAGTGACCCTTACTTATATATCTGTAATATACTAGGTGGGCGGTGCTTCGTTATTTGTTGCTACTCTGTGGGTTGCAGGTTTGGTTCGCACCTTAATATTGCATAGACTAGATGAAATTAATTTTAGGCTTATACCTATAAAAATGATTTTACATCCTTTAGTTTTATTATTTTTTATTCTCTCTTAATTTTTATTTAATAACAGTACCGTACTAGTTATTAATTATGAATAACATTATTTAATATTGCGTTCTATTAAGTTGTTTTCATCAATCTTATAATTATTGAACAATTCCCTCGCTATCTAGGAATTACGAGGCGTGTTTATATTGTCGAGATTGGAAATTGATGATTGAAAACAAGCTCTCTCGTCATAATATTGTTAATTAGCGTGTTCATTACAAATGAGTAAAATTCTTAACCATTGATGTTTTATAGTGTGTTACATCTTCAGCACAACATTGTGTACAATTTTAATGATTTACCACCCTGTTTGATAATACGTGATAGAAAGATGTGTGTGATGAATAATTATCAATAATCTCCGCCATGTCAAACTTATTAATTTACTCTATATCAATAAGATATTTAATTTATATATGAAATAAACAACCGCTTGTTTTTACTCAACATTTTGGACCCATACCCTTTTAATAACTCTGATAAATTTATCAAAATTTGCCCGTATCGAAGCATAATTATAAAAATATTAGCGCTTCAACATTTCAGTCAATATATATGATCGTGCCAGAATACGATACATTTTTGGATATTACAAGGTTGCCATTAGTTCAGTTTTTACTTCTGATAGACGCTTATGATAATGTGTGTAGTCTATATGTGTATAGTTATTATATTTTTACCGAAGATGTTGCCTCCATATAATTTAATGAATTAGATATCAGAAAATGAATAAGATTAATAGTTAGAAATAATTATGATTACATAGCATTTGAATTAATAACTTTTAATTAATTATTTTTTAATATTTATTAATTAAACCTTAAATATTAATGAGAAGTGTTTAATAATATAGAATTTTATTTTATAAGTTATTATAGGCCTATTATTTATTATATATATATTATTATTATAATTTTTATATTTATTATTAATTATTATTATTATATTGGATTATTTATTGTATTATTATTTATTATTATTAATTTAATAATATAGTATAGTATATTATTATTAATTATTAGTTATTATTATTTTTCTAATTTTATTTATTATTAATTTATTATTAATATTATGTAATATAAATTTATTCCTCTTAGATATTATTTTAATATTCTTATTAATTGTAGTCTTTGTGGGAGAGTCTTAATTTTATGTATCTGCATAGGTTTATTATATTGTAATATTTTAAAATAATTAAATAAATAAAAAATTTTCTATGCCTATTTATAATTGTTAGCATATATATAAATATTAATATGATATTATATATATTATATATTATATATATATTATATATAGTATATGTAATTATATAATATTTAATATCTATTTTAATATACGTATTATAATTATTAACAATATTTATATAATATATATAATAATCATATTCATATTATAAAAATTATATATATAATATAATATAATTATACTACATATAATATTTGAGAGTAAGAGATAGTAAAGAGAAGAAGTAATAGTAGCATAGAGATATATAGGAGATAAATAGATGAGTATATTGAGAGAGATGATGTGAATCAGAATGAAGAGTAAGAGGATGTATATTTGAGAGTAAGTAATGTATGAAGAGAGAGTAATTTAACCTAATTAACGTATTAAGATATATAGACCTAACTTATATCATAAGTATAATTCATTTAC